>VWZI01009187.1:0-16918 GCA_013396835.1 Psilopogon haemacephalus
CGCCGATTAGCCCCTGGGGCTGCCGGTGTTCCACCGGGGCCGCCGGTTAGCCCCTGGGGCTGCCGGTCTTCCACCGGGGCCGCCGGTTAGCCCCTAGGGCTGCCGGGCTTCCACCGGGGCCGCCGATTAGTCCCTCGGGCTGCTGCTCCTCCTCCGCGGCTGTCGGTTGCCCTCTCGGATGCTGGTCTCCCCCCGGTGCTGTCTGTCGTGTCGTGTGTCCCCCCCCATCCCTCCTCCCAGGGTTCCCGGTGGTTCTCCGGAGCTGCCGGTTACCACCGAGGGCTCCCAGTCCGTTCCGTTCCGTCCCCCCCACCCCCCGGTGCTGCCTGTCCTACCCGACAAGCAGCGCCCGGAGGGCTCTGGCAGGGCTGCATGCGTGTCGCTGGGCACACGCGTGTGCTGCCGGGCACATGTGTGGCACCCTGGCGTGTCATACGGCAAGGCCACAGGCGCCCGGCTGCACGCTGGCATCGCTGCCAGCCCCGGCGTGGGCACATGTGTGCTGCTAGCCTGTCACGCGTGGGCGCCCGGGTGAGTGGGTCACACATCCCTCCCCCACCCCCCTCCAACCACCACCAGCGCTGGCTTGGCCCCACGCCGCCACCACGGGGTGGGGGGGGGAGTGGGACACGGGCACGCAGCGGGACGTGTGGGCAGGAGGCTGGCACAGCCCTGGCAGCAAGCAGGTGGCAGGTCCTGCGGCTCTGCCCTGCGTGGGGCTGTGTTTGGGGACAGTGTGGAGGGCTGCGGGGACCCCCCCCTCCCCCCCCTGCCGGGCTGAGATGCTGGATGGGAGGGGGTGGGGTGGGGGACAAGAAGCGACCCCCAGGTGCCCGTGGGTGTGCAGCGAGGGGCACACACGTGGGCACTCAGCGTGTGCCGCCGCGGGCACGTGTGGCGTGCAGGTGGCAGCCGGATCTGGGCGGGGGGGGCCCAGCAGGGCGCAGCAAGGATGCTGCTTCNAGCTGTGCCACGTGTGTGCCCACCCATGCGCCCATGTAGGTCACTTGTTGAAGCGTGGGGAAGGTTTCTCTGCAGCCCAGAGACGCCGCGGGTGGGGGTGAAGGGGGTGGGGGGTGCCTGTGCACCGTGCCCGCCTGCTCGGTGCCGGGGGCTGGCGACAGTACAGCCTCTGTGAACCACCCTTTGCTTTTCTAGGTCATGGCACTGCTGCCTCTGCTCCGCCGTGCCAGGCAGACAGGGCAGCCTGTGACGTGGGGGGAGTGCCCCCCTCGGGGTGGCTGGGCTGGGCTAGGCTGGGCTGTGGCACAGGATCTGGTCAGGGTTTCTGGCTGATGGCTGTGGCACACTTGGAGCCAATGGGCACTAGGTTGGCACTGAGCTGTGATGCTTCAGCTGGGCTGTGGCAGAGGATCTGGTCAGGGTTTCTGGATGATGGTTGTGGCACACTTGGAGCCAATGGGCACCAGGTTGGCGCTGAGCTGTGATGCTTCGGCTGGGCTGTGGCAGAGGATCTGGTCAGGGTTTCTGGATGATGGTTGTGGCACACTTGGAGCCAATGGGCACCAGGTTGGCACTGAGCTGTGATGCTTCGGCTGGGCTGTGGCAGAGGATCTGGTCAGGGTTTCTGGCTGATGGCTGTGGCACACTTGGAGCCAATGGGCACTAGGTTGGCACTGAGCTGTGATGCTTCAGCTGGGCTGTGGCAGAGGATCTGGTCAGGGTTTCTGGCTGATGGCTGTGGCACACTTGGAGCCAATGGGCACTAGGTTGGCACTGAGCTGTGATGCTTCAGCTGGGCTGTGGCAGAGGATCTGGTCAGGTTTTCTGGCTGATGGCTGTGGCACACTTGGAGCCAGTGGGCACCAGGTTGGCACTGAGCTGTGATGCTTCAGCTGGGCTGTGGCACAGGATCTGGTCAGGGGTTCTGGCTGATGGCTGTTGTGCGTGTTGAGCTGATGGCACCGTGTTGGCACCCTGCTGGGTTTAGTTGGTGCTGAATAACCTTTGGGGTGGGTATTTGGGATCAACCTCTCCCCTCCTCCCTTGTCGAAGGTGGCAGTGGCTGAGCCGAGGAAGGCTCATGGGGAGGGACCTGGCTCAGAGGGCTCACACTGGGTGCCCGTGGGGCGGAGCGGGGTTGGCTCAGCTGTCGTCACTGTCACCATCTCCTGGCTGCTCTCCAGCTGCTCTCCTCGGGGGACTCTCCGAGCCCCCTTTTCCAGTGGGGTTTGTCACCAGTGGCACCGGATGCTGGCGGACTGGTGGATGCTGGAGCTGGCCGTGGGGCATTGCCAGCTCCCTGAGCCTGGCAGCAGCTCCTCTCCGAGGTCTGCCCGGCTGCTCGTCAAGCCTTGTCGCTGCTTTGATCCAAGGAATTTGCAAGAAGCCAGGATCCTACAAATTCGGTCTGTGCTGAAGGGAAAATGGATACGGAGCTGGCACTGTGGGTGGCTTGCTTGCCAACCAGCAGCTGCGTGGCAGAGGTGCTCCGGCGCCAGCTGGGACATGCTGCCTGCTCTTCCTGCCTGCCTCCAGCTCTTCCTGGCTACCTCCAGCTCTTCTCCGTGCCTCCAGAGTCCTCCAGCAGTGCAGCTCCTGTGCCCAGAGTGAGGCTTCTTGCCGTGCCAGTGATGGCTCCGGCGCCAGGCTCTTCCCAGAGAGCTGCAGTGGGCTCCTGGGCTGCAGAAGAGCTCTTCCATGGTGCTGGCATCCTGTGCAGAGCAGCTCAGTTGTTCTTCACCTGCACTCTTCCCATGGCTGCCCAGTCCCTATGCTCCAGCCTGGATATGGGCTCCAAGATGGGCGCTACATGCCCCATGTGCCCGGAGGAAAGTGATGCTTGGACAGAGGGACACACAGACAGCAGGACAAGCCACCAGCCCCGCTCCGGTCCCTGCTCAGCCCTAGCTGCTGGGCTGCTGCGATGCCTTGATCCTTCTCCACGGGAATTTGGCCTGAGGCCCTGCAAACTCATTTCCTACCACGGAGCCGTCCTCTAGCAGGGACAGGGCTGGCCCTGGGCCACCCCTCTTGGTTGCCAGAAGTCAGAAGCTCCACAGCTCCTCGTTGCTCGGGGTGGGGGATGGGGAGGGGGCATCGTGTGCCCCCCGCTCTCGTCCCGTCTGTTCATCCTTGATGTCCTCCAAGGAGTGGGATGCAGCCAGGTTCCTGCTTCTCCTCGCGGCACCTCGGAGACTCCTGGTGGATCCAGGTCTGGCCGAGAGGGTGGGATGCAGAAATCCCCCTCAGGTGTGAGCAGGCATCCAGGCTGCCAGCCTCCTGCTGCCAACCCCTGCCGCTTGGACCCAGCCTTGGAGCCCCTCTGGGGTGCTCAGGCCCTGGCCCCTTTGCTGTGCGGCCCCAGGGCAGGATGGAGCTGATGGAGGAGAAGGAGCCACATCCCAGTGACACTGAAGAAACCACGGGAGAGCAGCAGGAGCATCCACGGCTGGGTTGCTGCTGCTGAGTTTGGGGGGGAGCTGGCACCCAGGGACCCCCCACTACAACCAAGGAAAAAGGGGTGGGCAGGCACAGGCTGTTCCCTGGCGCTGTAATCCCTAATCCCTGGTGGGGAGGGGAGGAGAATTCACTCTGCTGTGTCTCGGCCCTGCTCTTAGAGTGGAGTTTTACCAACAGCAGTTAAGTAAAATAAATAAAAAGGCCTCTGCTTGCCAGTGCCAGCGAGGCTGAGCCAGTGACTGGCAAAGCAGCACCATTAATTACAGCTCGGCGCTGCTGCCAGCCTGCCCGCTTCGGGAGAGGGGGTGGCAGTGCGCCGGGGAAGCTGGCAGGGAGAGGGGGGACAAGGGGGTGGGTGACGTGGAAGCCTGGAGAGGAGGAGATGTGGCACTGGGCACCCAGGGATTGTGCTGTAGAGGGTGGCAGTGGCAGTGGCACAGATGCCCTGCTCGCTGCTGAGCGCCCGTGGGTGCACGGGGAACGCATGTGTGGACTCGTCTGTGTGCCCATGGCTGGCAGGGAGAGGTGGTTTCGAGAGCAAGCTGAGGGGCAGATGAGGGACAATGGGGTAGGGGATGTAGGAATGTTGAGAGGAAGGAATGTGGCACTGGGCACAGAGGGATTGTGCTGTGGAGGGTGGCAGTGGCACAGATGCCCTGCTCGCTGCCAAGCGCCTGCATGTGGACTCATCTGTGTGCCCATGGCTGGCAGGGAGAGGTGGTTTTGAGGGGAGAAATGGAGGGGAAGAGGAGGGCAAGGGGTGGGTGATGTGGAAGCCTGGAGAGGAGGAGATGTGGCGCTGGGCACTGAGGGATTGTGCTGTGGAGGGTGGCAGTGGCAGTGGCACAGATGCCCTGCTCGTTGCCAAGTGCCCGCGTGTGCACGGGGAATGCATATGTGGACTTGTGTGCATGCCCATGGCTGGCAGGGAGAGGTGGTTTTGAGGGGAGAAATGGAGGGGAAGAGGAGAGCAAAGGGTGGGTGACGTGGAAGCCTGGAGATGAGGAGATGTGGTGCTGGGCACTGAGGGATTGTGCTGTGGAGGGTGGCAGTGGCACTGATGCCCTGCTTGCTGCCAAGCGCCTGCGTGGGGAGCGCACGTGTGGACTTGTGTGCATGCCCATGGCTGGCAGGGAAATGTGGTTTTGAGTGGGACAGTGGAAGGGAAGAGGCCTCATCCAACCTGGTCCTGACCACCTCCAGAGAGGTTGTGCTCCACAGCCTCCCTGGCCAACCTGTGCCAGTGTCTCACCACTCTCACCGCAAACAACTTCCTCCTAACATCCAGTCTCAATCTCCCCTCTGCCACTTCAAACCCATTCCTCCTCCTCCTCCTCCTCCCCCTCCTCCTGTCATCACCAGACCTTGTCAATAGTCCCTCCATAGCCCTCCTGTAGGGCCCCTTCAGGTCCTGGAAGGCCACTCCAAGGTCTCCTGGAAACCTTCTCCTCTCCAGGCTGCAGAACCCCAACTCTCTCAGCCTGTCCTCGGAGCAGAGCTGCTGCTCAGCCTGCCCCTGCCCACATGCTGCTGTCTCTCAGGAGGGGAGGGAGCCGAGTGCTGATCCTTGCCCTGCTTCAACAGCCAGCACCTTCCCGGCCCCTTCCTTACCCTCATGCCCTTGTCCCGAGGCATATCCTTGTGGCAGGAATTCTGATGGACTCAGTGCGTTTTCCAGAGCCTATTAAAGGAACAGTGGTGGGTTAAACCCCGTGTCCCTCAGAGCCCAAATCTCCTTTACTCTGCTGTTAATCGTTTCTTCAGATTATTAATGCCAACAGGGTTTAGTGCTGCCTGGTTAAGCACTTTTTTTGTTGGGGGGTTGGGGGGGGTGGGTGAGGGTGTGGGGATGATGCTTGGCTCTGCCTTTGCTTGGCTGGAGAGGGGTGCCCATGGCAGAGCAGAAGCCTGATGGGCCAAAGCTGCTCCCTGACCACGCCAGGAGGATGGAGCTGGAGCAGTTCCACGCCGAAATCCCCATTCAAGGCAGAGCATCGTCGGGCAAAGCAACCTGTTTGTGTGGCATGAGCAAGGCTGGCACGGAGCAGCTCCTCCTCCTCCTCCTCCTCCTCTCACCGAGCCACAGCTGCTGGGGGAGGGGGCAGGGGGAGCCCTGCGCGTTGCCGGAGCCAAGAGGGAGGTGATGGCAGTGATGGAGAGGGCTCGGCGGCGGTGGTGGAGAGGGATCCTGCTCCAGGTGCTGTGGGGGTGTCGCTTCCCGGCTCAGTGGTGGCTCTTTAAAAGCCTTCATTAAAAACCCATCCCCTTCCCCGCGCACAAAGCCAAATGGAAGGGGCTGGAGCAGTTGCCTGCAGCGGGCAAACGCCTGTGCCAGCCCGTGCCAGCCTGTGCCAGCCGTGTTCTGGGTGCCATCCCCATTCCCGGGGAGCAGCACAGCACCTATGCTCCCACGGCAGCCCAGCAAGGCGGTTGGGGGCCGCCAGCATCCTCCCCCTCCTTCCACCATCCACCACCCACAGGCTCTGCTGGCAGTGCCAGGCTGCGGGCGCTGGTGCCACATGCCCAAGGCTCTTTCGGGGGGCCCAAGGCTGTTTCGGGGGGGCGATAGGCAGCGGGGCCATGCCCTGGCACCTTGCTGAGGCTGTGCTCATCCTTGCTGGAGCATGCGGACGGTGACACCGCAGGGGTTCGAGCTCCTGGCTCGCCGCTGTGCCAGGCAGGGAGGGGGTGAGGGTGGCTCCTCCTTGTGCCACCCGGCGGCTGCCGCTGGGCCACTCGGTGCCCCAGATGTTCGCAGATCTTCTCGGGCCCAGCTTGCGGCTCGGTGAAATATTTTCACTGCAGCAGCAACAGCAAACGCTGCAGGGAGCGGAGCCGGTGCCGAGCGAGCTGTAGCAGCTCCTCGCTGCTCCTCGCAAGCCCTGGCCCTCAGCAGCGGCTCGGGCACAGCTCTGGGCTCTCTGGCACCCACTGCCCCAGCCCTGGTAGGGGGTGGGGAGGCTCTCTGGGGTGGTGGGAGGAGGCTCCCCCGCGGTCCAGAGGACTCGGATGTTGTGTGGCACGGTGATGCAACCAGCAGCGGGCTGCCTGGCCGTGCCCATCCCTCCCGGCTTCCCAGCAGGCGGTTTACCCCCGTGGAATCCTGGAAGGCAGGCCGGGCACTGGCAGCACCCGCGTGGGATGGATGGGGATGGATTGGTGCTGCCGGAGCCTCCCTCCCTCCCTCCTCCCTGCGGCCGGGCGAGGGAAGCAAGCACCATCTTGTGTCCCTGCCAGGCTGCGGGAGCCCCAGGAGCTCGCTGCAGAGCAGCAGCACGTCCCTGCCTGACCTCCTCCTCCACCTCCTCCTCCCTCTCCCTCCCCCTCCTCCTTCCTCCCCCATCTCTGTTCCCTCCCGCAGCAGCGGAGGGCTGTGACTTTTCGGGGCGACCTCCTCCAAGGGCCTTGCAGGGTGCTCGAGGAGCATCTCAAGGGGATTCCTTAGGGGCTCCTCAGTCTGGTTGCCCCTGGGCTCCCTGGCTGCTGCTTTTGCCATGCTTGAGGGTGGGGGTGGGGGGAGGCTCCTGTTGAATCCCCCGGGGGCTGCCAGGGTGGCAGTGCCTGCGGGGAAGTGAGGGATTTCCCTGCTTACACTTAGGTGTGTGTGGATCCAGCTGCGGCTCTGGCTCCTCCAGCCCAGCCCCTTTCTGCCCATGCCTGTGCGGTGCCGGTAGGGGCCAGCTGCCGGCACCGAGCCCCCGTGCTGCCAGGGAGGCAGGAGCCGGTGCCAGCCTGTTGCATGAGAACTGGGTTATTTTTAGCTCTCTTAATGTGCCCGGCGTGGCTTCAGCGCAGGCTCAGCCACAGCTCAGGCTCAATGAGCAGGGGAATGCCCCAGTACCACGGCTTTGGCCGGGGGTGATTTGGAGATGCCCGGGGATGGGGAGGGGCATCTTTGTGTCACTCAAGTTCCACATGTGGTTGGGATGGAGAGGAATGGGGAGCTGGGGGATTTTGGGAACCAGCATCTGGACCAGCCTGGGGATGGGGAAGGGCAACCTTGTGTCATGCCAAGCACTCAAGTTCCATGCATGGCTTGGATGGAGAGGAATGGGGAGCTGGGGGATTTTGGGAACTAGCCTCTGGACCAGCCTAGGCAGGGGGAAGGGCATCCTTTTGTCATGCCAAGCACTCAAGTTCCACATATGGCTGGGATGGAGAGGTATGGAGGGCTGGGAGATCTTGGGAACCAGCCTCTGGACTGGCATCCACCACCTGTGGCCAGTTCCTGAGTGTCCCTTGACACTGACACAGGTTTGCCCAGGGAGGTTGTGGATGCCTCCTCCCTGAAGGTCTTCGAGGCCAGCTTGGATGAGTCTTTGGGCAACCTGTGAGCTAGTGGGAGGTGTCCCTGCCCATGGCAGGGGAGGTTGGAACTGGATGATCCTTGTGGTCCCTTCCAACCCTGGCTGATTCTGTGATTCAATGATCCTTTAAAGGTCCCTTCTGACCCAAACCACTCTCTGACGCTACCCCTGGAGGTACCCTCCCACCCCTACCCCTTGCCACCACTGCCCTGGCAGGGGCTGGTTTGGCAGGGTGATGCCAACACGTGGGAGGTGGCCTCAGCCTCCGTAGAGCCACGCTCCAGTCCTACTTAATAAGGCCTCCTCCTGCATTATTTCATTAATGAGTTATTAAAAAGCCATCCACGGCCACGCTGCTGCGTCCCCGGCGCCGTGCCCGAGATGGATCTGCTCCTCTGACTGCATGCTCCTGTGCCAGCCTCCCACAGCAGCTGGGGGAGTGACACCACCGTGCTGGGGGGGTGGGGTGCCTGTGCACCCCAGCACAGCATTCTGGGCTGCTCTGCTCAGCCACCAGCCTGTACCCACCGTGCTTGGGGCACCAGCTGTAGCCCTGAGGGGGTTTACAGCCCCAAGCTCTCGGGTGGCTCCTTGCCCAGGTTGGCTCTGGGTGGGTGAGCTGGAGGCTGTGGGGGGGGTCTGTGTGGTGGGGGGGTGCCAGATGTGGGGTGGGAGCTGGGTCTGTGCTGTGGTGGTTTTGGGATGCAGCCCACAGCTCAGGGGGTGTCTTGGTGCAACCTGGGAGACAGGGAAGAGGAGTCTGTGTGGTGGGAGGATGCCAGATGTGGGGTAGGAGCTGGATTTCTTCTGTGGTGGTTTTGGGGTGCAGTCCACAGCTCAGGAGGTGTCTTGGCACAGCCTGGGGGCCAGGGCAGGGGGTCCATGTTGTGGAGGGGATGCCAGATGTGGGGTGAGAGCTGAGTCTCTGCTGTGGTGGTTTTGGGGTGCAGCCCACAGCTCAGAGGGTGTCTTGGTGCAGCCTGGGGGCTGGGGGTCTTTGTAGTGAGGGGGATGCCAGATGTGGGGTGAGAGCTCAGTCTCTGCTGTGGTGGTTTTGGGGTGCAGCCCACAGCTCAGGGGGTGTCTTGGTACACCCTGGGGGTCAGGGCAGGGGGCTCTGATGGCTGCTGAGGTCATGGACCAGCTGCCACGGTGCTTCCACACTGAGCTGGCTCGGTGTAGGGTGCAGCATGGCAAGGACCCCGCAGCGCTGTGCCTCCTGGTAAGCGTCTGTCTGTCTGTCTGTCTGTCTGTCTGCCTGCCTCCGTCCCCCAGGGCAAATGCCATAGGATGACCGCTGCTGGTCCCCTCTTACTGGCTCTGATATCTTCTGTCCTGTGGCTCACGAGGGGCTTCGACCCAGCTCCCAGCGCCTGCTCGGCTCTGGCCTCCGGCGTCCTCTACGGCTCCTTCTCCCTCAAGGACCTCTTCCCCACCATCTCCTCCGGCTGCTCCTGGACCCTGGAGAACCCCGACCCCACCAAGTACTCGCTCTACCTCCGCTTCAACCGGGAGGAGCAGGTCTGCACCCACTTCTCGCCCATGGTGCTGCCGCTCGACCACTACCTGGCCAACTACACCTGCGACCCCCGCGGCGAGGCTGCCAGCCCCTCGCCCAGCCGCCAGCCGCCGCCGGAGGAGGAGGAGGAGGAGGAAGAGGCGGAGGAAGCCGAGCTGGAGCTGTGCGAAGGTGCGGGACCCTTCACCTTCCTCCACTTCGACAAGAACTTCGTGCAGCTGTGCTTGGCGGCCGAGCCCGAGGCCGCCCCTCGCCTGCTGGCCCCCCAAGCCCTGGAATTCCGCTTCGTGGAGGTGCTGCTGATCAACAACAACAACTCCAGCCAGTTCACCTGCAGCGTGCTGTGCCGCTGGCTGGAGGAGTGCCTGCAGGCTCCCGGGGCTCGCCGCTGCGGCTTCACCCACGCCGGCTGCAGCTGCCAAGCCGAGACCCCCCCGGCACCGCGGCGCAACGCCACCCGGCACGGAGCCCGCACCCCCGCCCCGCCGCCCCCCGACTGCTGCCCCACCGACCTGGACCTGCCCCAGGTCCCGCACGGTGAGTGGGAGGGCGGGGGAGGAGTCCCGGGGATGGAGCCCTCCTGGTCTGCAGGGTATGGAGGAGGCTGCCAGGGCTGGATCCTGCCCCGTCGTGCTCCCCGGGGCAGAGGGGCACAAGGCAGGTGCTGTGCGTGGGGCAGGGAGGCAGTGGTGTGGTTGGATCCTGCTCAGCAGTGCTCCCCAGGGCACAAGGCAGGTGCTGTGCGTGGGGCAGGGAGGCAGTGGTGTGGTTGGATCCTGCTCAGCAGTGCTCCCCAGGGCACAAGGCAGGTGCTGTGCGTGGGGCAGGGAGGCAGTGGTGTGGTTGGATCCTGCCCAGTTATGTTCCCTAGGGCAGAAAGGCAGAAGTTGGGTGCTGTGCATGCAGGAGGGAGGCAGTGGCGTGGATGGATCCTGCCTGTGCCTGCTCCCTGGAGGAGGAAGGTGTGAACTGGGTGCTGTGTACGGTGCAGGGAAGTCATACAAAGGGCAACCATGCTCCCCAGAGTGGGAGAGTGCAAGCTGGGTGCTGTGCCTGGAGCAGGGAGGCTGCGCAAGGGACAAATCCTGCCCATTGCTGCCCCTCCCAGGGCAGAAGGGCAGAAACTGGGTGCTGTGGCTGGAGCAGGGATGCTGTGCAAGGGACGAATCCTGCTCATTCCTGTCCCTCCCAGGGCAGAAGCTGGGTGCTGTGGCTGGAGCAGGGATGCTGTGCAAGGGACGAATCCTGCCCATTCCTGCCCCTCCCAGGGCAGAAGCTGGGTGCTGTGGCTGGGGCAGGGATGCGGTGCAAGGGACGAATCCTGCCCATTCCTGCCCCCCCCAGGGCAGAAGCTGGGTGCTGTGGCTGGAGCAGGGATGCTGTGCAAGGGACGAATCCTGCCCATTCCTGCCCCTCCCAGGGCAGAAGCTGGGTGCTGTGGCTGGAGCAGGGAGGCCGTGCAAAGGACGAACCCTGCCCGTGCAGACTCCCTGGGACTGAGGGGCACGAACTGGGTGCCGCGGGATGGAGCTGGGAAGCCACCCAAAAGGGCAAATCCTTTGCACCCTCCAGCTCTGGGCACAGCTCCCCTGAGCAGTGTCCTTGCTGAGAGGAGCTGAGCTCAAGCTCCGTTCACACCTGCCCGGCTGTTGGCCACGGCCGCCCTGGCACAGCCCCCCCGGCCCCGGGGCCACTCTCCCCGGCCCAGGGCGAGAGGCAGGAGCTGGAGCATTGTCAGCTTGCATCGGTGGAGATGTGGGGAAAACGATTTGCAGGTAAAATGACCCTTCCCGGTGGCAAATTACCCTTGACTGCTGCAGCCTGGGCGCTTGGTATTCCAGGCAGGATGGCACAGCACGGCACGGCCGCGCCGTTAACCAGCCGGAATGGAGCCATTTGCTCCGTGCGGGATCGCAGGAGCCTCCAGTGAAGAGCAAAGCAGCTGCTGCCTGCGGCCTGGGCGCTGGGGGTTGGGCTGACCCTGGCTGGGAGGCACCTCCCCGAGCCATCCCAGGGCTAGGAGATGCCTCCCCAAGCAGTCCCAGGGTTAGGAGATGCCTCCCCAAGCAGTCCCAGGGTTAGGAGATGCCTCCCCAAGCAGTCCCAGGGTTAGGAGATGTCTCCCCAGGCAATCCAGCTGCTAGGAGATGCTTCCCCCAGCAGTCCCAGGGCTAGGTGATGCTTCCCCCAGCAGTCCCAGGGTTAGGAGATGCCTCCCCAAGCAGTCTCATGGTTAGGAAATGCCTCCACAAGCAGTCCCAGGGCTAGGAGATGTCTCCCCAGGCAATCCAGCTGCTAGGAGATGCTTCCCCCAGCAGTCCCAGGGCTAGGTGATGCTTCCCCCAGCAGTCCCAGGGTTAGGAGATGCCTCCCCAAGCAGTCTCATGGCTAGGAAATGCCTCCCCAAGCAGTCCCAGGGCTAGGAGATGCCTCCCCAGGCAGTCCCAGGGCTAGGAGATGCCTTCCCAAGCAGTCCCATGGTTAGGAGATGCCTCCCCAGGCAGTCCCAGGGCTAGGAGATGCCTTCCCAAGCAGTCCCATGGTTAGGAGATGCCTCCCCAAGCAGTCCCACGGCTAGGAGATGGCTCCCCAGGCAATCCCTTCACCCATGGAGCATCTCTGTGGAGGCCAGTGAGGTGATGCAGGGCTTTGTGAGCACAGCTGGCCAGATGTTTTTCCCTCTCTGGCGGGTCTGGGTGAGGAGCAATCCCCAAGTCAGCTGCGTGAGAGGCTTTATCCAGCAGATTAGGTGGTGCTGACGAGCTGTGGGTGTCTGGATAATTTCATTGGGCTTTAGCATTTTCTTTTCAGGAGCTAAATGTCATTATGGGCAGATTCCCCCCCAGCTAAATCCCCTGCTCTGTTACAGCTGCAGGGTTACAAATCTCCTCAGCTCGAAGGGAGCTGCTTGAGCTGATTTGGTTTTATTATTTTAGGGGGGGGTTTGACCCTTTCCTCCCCCCTTTAATTGCAACTCCACATTGATGATAGAATCACAGAATAGTTTAGGTTGGAAGGGAGCTCAAAGCTCAGCCAGTTCCAAGCCCACTGTGCCTTAGGCAGGGACACCTCCCACTAGGACAGGTCACTCAAGGCTTCATCCAACTTGGCCTTGAACACCTTCAGGGAGACTGCTGGAGAGGTGGTGGTGATGGGGGGAGGTTGTAGGGGGTGTCCCTGCAGAGCTGGCACGCTCGGGTACCACCGGCTGCAGCCGCCAGAGCACAAACTCCTGCTCCTTCCCCAAATTGCATTTGACATTCAATTACAGCCTGGAAGCACCCAGGGGCTCCATGTTATTGCAGTGTTGGAGCTGCTGGTGGGGGGGGTCCCCCAGAACAGGGCAACCCCAAGGCTGTGATTCCCCCACCCTGTGCCACCGCCTGCATCACCAGCGCCATGCCCTGGGGCCGGAGCACAGAGCTGCCTCCACGGCAACGAGGGCAGGGAGGGGGGGATCCTGGGCTCCCACCTGGCCTCCCCCTCAGCACCCCTCGGGGTGGAGAATGGTGGCTTTCAGGGTGGCAGGCAGGGCCGAGGGGGGGGTGGGTGCTGAATGGCTCCTGTGAGCAGAGCCTTGGCGGGCACCCAGCGCTGATCTCACTGAGCTCTCCTCCTCCGCCGCAGCCACGCCAAGGCTGGCTCCAGCCCAGCAGCTCCCCAGGGCCTCCCTGCTCCCACCCCCGTGACGGTGTCCCCCTGCTCCCTGCACTTGTCCCCATGCCTGGGGGGGGAGGATGGTGGTGGACGTGGTTGGAGGTGGGAAGTGGCAGCCCCAGCGTGGTGCGGAGGCCACAGGGGGTGGAAAGCGCAGCTGGGGGTGGGGGTGAGGCTTTGGGGGGTGACACTGGGGAGGGCCTTTGGAGGAGGGTAGACCTCTGCAGACCTGGAGCTGAGCAGCTCTACAGCTGGGGCTTGCTCTGGGTTATGTTTCCCCTTGGGTTAGGAGATGCTTTCCTAAGCAATCCTGTGGCTAGGAGCCACCTTCCCAAGCAGTCCCATGGCTGGGAGATAGAATCCCATGGCTAGGAGTCACCTCCCCAAGCAGTCCCATGTCTAGGATCCACCTTCCCAAACAGTCCCATGGCTGGGAGATAGAATCCCATGCCCAGGAGCCACCTCTCCAAGCAGTCTCATGGCTGGGAGCTACCTCCCCAAGCAATCCCATGGCACTGGCAGGAGCTACCTTTCCCCTATCCCCAAACCCATCACCCTTCAACCCCCAGAAAGGTGATGCTGGGAGAGGGCCAAGGCTGCCAGCTTGTGAGGACACAATTGACCTTGAGGGACAGTCCTGAGCTTCCCACTCCTCCATCCCAGTGCCTTCTGTGATTCCCAGAACTCCTCCAGCCTTGCAGCCCAGCAGCGATGTGGGAGGTGCTGGGGGTTGCCCTGGGGGCAGGACCAGGCGTAGGTGCTGGTGCTGGGCACGGATGCCCCAGGGTGACAGGTGAGGATTTAATGCTCTGCGAGGGAAATTGAATTTGGTGTCTCTGTCTTACACAGCCCTGGAGAGCAGCCTCATAGATCCTCAGGATTTATGGGTCCCCCCGGGCGCTCGCCGTGCCGTGCCTGATGCTGCCGTGCTGCATCCTGCTCTCATGGCTGGGCAGACACCCCCCAGGGCAGCCCCTTGGCACCTTCAGTCCCCCTGTACCCCTCCACTGCCCAGACAGAGTGGCTGAAGGTGGCTGGTGATGACAGAGAGGAGCCCAGGCAGGGCACAGGCCTGGGCAGGGGTTATGCTGGGTCAAAGGCAGGCACAAGCTGGCATATTTGGGTCTGGTTTATGGCACCAAGTGCCAGTGCAGGCAGCCAGTCCCTGCCCAGGGTTGTGTAGCACCTCTGTGGCTTCAAGGGGAGCTGCAGCATGCCCAAAGCATGGCTTGGCCAATGCCAAGTGCCCCTCTGTCACCTCTCCCCTGCTCCCTGAGGCCATCACTGTGCTCGGCTGGCAGCACCAAGACAGCTCAGCAAGGCACAGCCCCAGGTTACTCTCCTGGCTGGCACAGCAGGTGAAGTGCCAATGGCATTTTGGGGAGCCACGTGCCCAGGGTGGCCCTGGTGGTGCCTGGGGAGGAGCATGGGAGGCTGGGGAAGGTGCTCCCACTCCCTCCCTGGGCTGTGCCCACAGCCACACCTCCTGCCAAGCCCTCCACATGCCAGTTAATTTCACGCCAGGTGCTCTTGATGGATCTCTTGTTATTTTGGGTGAGCAGAGCCATAAATTTGTGCCACCTCGCTGCAGCAAGCTGTTGGATGGGGATGGGTGAGCACCTCTGCCCAGCACGGCGTGGGCATGGGCACCTGGCATCACCAGGGAGATGCCATCCTGGGCTCTGCCCCTGGGATGGGGACTGGGGCAGCTCTGGCACGTTTTAGAGTAGAATGGAATAGAATAGGAATAGAATAGAATAGAATGGAATAGAATAGAATAGAATAGAATAGAATAGAATAGAATAGAATAGAATAGAATAGAATAGAATAGAATAGAATAGAATAGAATAGAATAGAATAGAATAGAATAGAATAGAATAGAATAGAATAGAATAGAATAGAATAGAACAGAACAGAATAGAACAGAAATATAGTAGAATAGAGTAAAACAGAATAGGAGTAGAATAGAATAGAGTAGAATAGAATAGAATGGAATAGAATAAAATAGAGTAGAAGTAGAATAGAATAGAGTAGATTAGAATGGAATAGAGTAGAATAGGAGTAGAATAAAATAAAACAGAATAGGAATAGAATAGAATAGAGTAGAATAGAATTGAATAGGAATAGAATAGAATAGAGTAGAACAGAATAGGAATAGAATAGAATAGAATAGAACAGAACAGAACAGAACAGAACAAGCCCGGTTGGAAGAGACCTCCAAGCTCATCCAGTCCAACCTATCCCCCAGCCCTATCCCATGGCACTCAGTGCCCATCCAGGCTTTGATTGAACACCTGTGCCAGCTTGTCCTGCTGGCCACACTCTTCCTGACCCAGGGATCTCTGTGAGCCTTACTCAACCACCTCTAGCCCTTGGAGGGTGGGGATGCCAGTGTGGGCATTCCTCTTCTTCCCCCTGCAATGCCCCTTGATCCCCAGTGGTCCAGCTCCAGCCCTGTCCCCATTCCCAGCCTAACCAGAGCCTTTCCTCTCTTCTAGGCAATGGGCTGGAGGAGAACCAGAAGGTGAAAACTCAGTGGCCACGATCTGCAGACGAGCCAGGGGTCTACATGGCTCAGACAGGTACCACCACTACCTTGGCATGGGGGACAGGCACTGGGCTGAGGGCAGGGCTGATGGAGACAGAGTGGTTCCCTTTTTCTTCCTGCCTGTAGACCCACTTAATCTGCTCCATTTATATATTTTTTCCTTTACACCTTCCTCTGAGAGCTGTAAAGTGAAAGGAATGGGGGAGAGAGAGAAAAAAAAAAAAAAAAGAAAAGAGAAAAATCCATTAATTGTTTTGTTCAGATGTATTTATTTGGCAAATCCATCTGGGTAATTTGAGCTGCTGCTGCTGCTGCTGCTGCTGCTCCCTCCCCTTCCCCACCACCCCTGATTTATGGTCGGAGGGCTCCGAGGTGAGCAGGAGATGGATGAGCCCCAGTGTGGGGAGAGGAGCTCTGCTCCTTGTGCCTGCTGTTCAAATCTCCTCCTGGGGACTCGTTGGAGGGGGCCCTGCCCTGCTGGGAGCTGCATGAGGTGACCCCCCAGGAGTGACTGATCCAGCCCTGGGGTCCTTTGTGTGCTGTGGAGTGGCTGTGGGGCTGTTGTCACCTGGGTGAGAAGCTTGCTCCGGAGTCTGTGTCCTGCCTGACTCCAGGACAAATCATCCTCCTGTGGAGCACCTCCTTCGTGTGCCCCTGTTTAATTTAAAGTGATGGCCTCTTCTTCTGGCCTGTCCAATAGCTTCAGAGACATCATCAAGCTTAATAAGAGCTGGGTTGTTGTAAATGTCAATGCTGGGTGAGGGAGAGGGAGCTGGGCTGGGCTGGGCTGCCCACACTGCCCACACTGCCTGGGCTGGATGCCACCCTTGTGCCAGCTGTGATCCTGCACCCTGATCCCCTCTCCATGTCCTGGGGCTTCTTTGCAGTGTGGGGTCCCTGACCCTGTTTATGTTTTTAGTATCACCACAGCAGCTTGTCCTTTGCTCTGCGCTCCTGGCTGCTTTCCCATCCCTCTGCAGGGTCTGCCCTCTTGAAACCTTCCTCTTCCCTCTCAAAGTTTGATGCCATCCCTGTGCCAGCTGTGATCCTGCACCCTGATCCCCTCTCCATGTCCTGGGGCTGGAGGGCAGCGTGGGGTCCTTGACCCTGTTATGTCCTCAGTGTCATCCCTGTGTCACTACATCACCTTGTCCTCAGCTCTGCTCTGCCGGGTGCCGCCTGGCTGCTTTCCCATCCCTCTGCAGGGTCTCCAGCTCACCAATGCTTCTCCATCCCCTCCCTGCACTGGCTGCTATCCCTGTGCCAGCTGTGAACCAGCACCCCAAGCCCTTCCCCATGATGTGCTGGTGCTGGAGGGGGGCAGCATGGATTCCTTCCCTTCCCACTGTCATCACAGCATCACCTCCCCAGCTTGTCCTCATCCCTTGTAGTGGTTTAGGCAGCAGTTACCTGCTCCCCCCCCCCCCCCCTTTTTTAAACCCCCCCTAGGGCCCAAGACACCGG
>VWZI01009187.1:41538-54272 GCA_013396835.1 Psilopogon haemacephalus
TGTAGGGGAAGAAGATGTGGATGAAGAGGGAGCAGGGTGAGTGGAGCAGTGTGAGTACACAGGTGGGAGCAGGGTGAGTGAAGAGGGGACAGAGTGGGTACAGGGTGAGCAATGCAGGGGGCCTGGGTGGGTGCAGGAGGAGCAAGGTGGGTGCCAGTGCTGGCAGGGCAGAGGCAGGGCCGCTGGTCACTGGGGGTCCCCAAGTGTGGAGTGTGTGGATGGGGGTGCAGGGATGCCAGGGATGCCAGAGCAGCTTGTCAGCTCTGGCTCCTGCCTGCAGCCCTGCCTTGCTTCGTGTCAGGAAACAGGCAGGAGAGAGGCCAGGTCAGGGTGACCTGCAAGGGCCTGGAGGGTCAAAGAGGAGAGAGCAAGACCCTCCTGGGGGGGTTCTGTACAGGAGACACCCAGTCCTGCTCTGGGACACCCCAGCCTCTGTGATTCTGTAGGTTGAGAGTAAATCTGAGTGCTGGGGATGGACTGAACCCACCAACGATGGGTTGCTGAGTGCTTGGGATGGGTGTGCAGGAGAGGGGGGGGATCCATCCGTGGGTGGGGGGGCCCACACTGACCCCAATCCATGGCTGAGCACCAGCTGTATGCTGGTGGCTTTGTTGGCAGTGTCCCAGTGTGGACCAGTGCCCTCTGTGTGTCTGCCCCACTGCTGCCTGTCCTCTCTCCCTTGCAGGCAGCCGTGTGTTGGCCCCAGGCTGCTGCTGTGGGCACCATGAGGGTTCTCTGGGCCCTCACACTTGTGGGGCTCATCAGTGCCTGTGAAGGGAAGGAGCTGCCAGCAGCAGAAGGTAAGGGGCACTGGGAGCCAGAGCTCGGGGGTCTGCATGGCAGCAGCCCCCTCCTTGCTTGTCCCCCGGGCAGGGGAAGGGCAAAGTCAGACCCAGAAGTGCCCAGGGGACACTGTGAGCCCTGCCAGGACCACACGCAGGGGCACGCTGGTGGCCAGAGCAGTGGCTGTGGACATCATCTTGCTGCTGCTGAGTTTTGGCCACCCTGGCTCTGGGACCTCGCTCAGCATCCCGTGCGGGCAGGGGGCCAGGGAGAGCCGAGCAAAGCCTCGGCACGGCGGGGAGGCAGCCTGGGGTCAGCCCCAGGGTAGCTCAGCCCCGCAGCCGGGGGGTGCTGATGGAGCAGGAGGGCTCAGCCTTGCTCCGGCAGCCAGCTGGCAGCCCTGGTGGCACCGTCCAGGAGCCGGGTGGGAGCAGAGGCTGCTCTGCGGCTGAGCCAGGAGCGCTCCAGGCGGTGCCAAGGATGCTCCTGAGCGGATCTTGGCTCCCGCCTGCGAGGTGAGAAGAGCTTTGGCCGCGGTGCACATCAGTGCTGGAGAGCTTGGGGCTGCCCCCCGTGCACCTGGGGACTGAGGGGACCATGTCTGAGCCATGGAGGAGAGGGGGGAGTCCCTGCTGAGGTGTCCCACGGCTGTGGGGCTGCTGTGTGTGGGTCCCAGCACAGAGCTGGCCGCAGCTCAGGGCGAGCTGGAGGCGGCTGGTGGGGAGGAGCTGCTGGTGGGGAGGAGCTGCTGGCAGCCTCGCCAGGGTTGCATCAGTCTTCGTGGGGGTGGAGCCGTGGCTCATCCCCAGGGGGGCCCAGGGGTTGCCCATCTTCGCCCGTGTGCTGAGGGGACCCCCCAGCTGGCACCCATGCCCACTGCTCTCCCTGGCATGACCCTCCTGGCATCCCGATTAGGGAAGTGGAGGTTGGGGAGGTGAAGGTTTTCCTTAGAGATAGCACTGGTTGGGGGGGGCTGGGAAAGGCTTCAAATGCCCGAGGAGGATTTGTACCTCACTGTCCACCCCTTGCCCTGCTGTGGGTGATCTCACCAGCAGCAGGAGGGAGCTGACATGGGCTGCAGAACCACAGCTGAGGGTCCTGGGGGTGAGGGATGGCTCCAGAACCACAGACCCTGCTGGTGCTGAGGGTCCTGAGGGTGAGGGATGGCTCCAGAACCACAGACCCTGCTGGTGCTGAGGGTCCTAGGGGTGAGGGACACTTCCCTGTGCTGCTGTTGGCCAGCCTGGGGTGGGGGAGAGAAGCATCACAGTAGGACTGAGCTGGTGGGTAGTGGTGGGCAGTGATCTGCCCCCCCAGGAATGGGCTGGGGAAGAGGTGAGTGAATCACCCAGGGTCACCCCTGCTCCTGGGCTGGTGTGCACGGAGACAAAACACATTCCTCTCTGCACACCCCCTCGGTTCCTCCCCCACCTCTGGAGGAGGTGGATTGACGCTGCTGGAGCCGTCGTATATCAGGCTGGTGTCAAACAGCACCAGCAGCCCCCTGACCACAGCCTGACACGGCATTTCCTGGGGCTCAGCCTCTCACTGCCCCTTGCCTGAGTCCTCCCTGGGGACCAGCAGACCCGAGGATGCCACCGGGCTGGGGCAGGAAGGGCAGCAGGCAGCTCTGGGTGCCACCTCCTCACCTTGGGTGTCCCTGGCGCCCAGCCCAGTCTCCTGATGCTGCTTCCAGCCACGGGGCCGTCTGGAGGCAAAACAGGCAGCAAATGGGAAAAGCATTTTCACCTGGTGACCTTGCTGCTGGAGGTGGCTGGGGCCAGCTCTGAGCTCATCACTTCTCCTTTCCAAACTCCCCTGGCTCCTGGTGGGCTCCTGGCAAGGAACGGATGCAAGGGGATTGCTGGATCCGCTCTGCCCCGCAGCTGCCAGCCAGCTCCAGTGTGGCAGAGAGGCTGGGCCAGGCTCCTGGCATCACCCCCACACTCCCTAGGGCTTGAGAGGCTCTGCTTGGTCCCACCCTGCTTTTGCAGCCACTCCATGCCCTTAGGGACACGGTGGTGAGGCTCTGATCTGCCTTGCAGGGCAGCCGTGCCCACGGCTCTGGGACGAGGATGTGCCTGGGGACAAGTATGAGAACATCACAGGTAAGGAAAAACAGAGTCCAAACCTAGCCCCAGCCCCCACCTCCCCCAACAGAGGTGGCCCTCTGTGCCCTGCCTGGAGACCATCAGCCCCATGCCAGGTTGGGCCTCACCTCCTCTGCTCTGCCCTGCAGGTTTTAACCTGATCAAACGTTTTGACCTGCTGAAGATCTCCTCCGTCAAGAAAATCCACAACGCCAGGGGCCCAGTGGTGCTGAGGCTGGGTGCTGTGCCACTGGTCCAGCCCACACAGTGAGTGTGGGCAGTTCATGGGGTGGCCAAAGCACTGCTGGCCACCATCCCCCTGGTTTTGAGTGGAGGGGCTCAGTAGTCTTTGCCCTTTGCCTCTCCCCGCGCTCAACAAGTGGCAGGACAAGAGGAGATGGCCTCAGGTTGTGCCGGGGGGAGGCTTAGGTTGGAGATCAGGACAGGATTTCTACACAGAAAGGGTTGCCAAGCACTGGAACAGGCTGCCCAGGGAGGTGGTGGAGTCACCTTTGAAGGACAGGTGGATAGAGTTGTAGAATGGCTTTGGTTAGAAGGGACCTCCAAGTTCCAACCCCCTCTGCCATGGGCAGGGACACCTCCCACCAGCCCTGGGGGCCCAAAGCCTCATCCAGCCTGGGCTTAAACACTTCCAGAAGGTGCCCACAACAGCAGCTTCCTTGGGCAACCTGTTCCAGTGTCTCACCACCCTCAGGGTGAAGAACTTCTTCCTCGTGTCCAACTTAAGTCTTCCATGCTTCCGTTTCAAACCATTGCCTCTTGTCCTGTCACTACAGGCCCTCCCAAAAAGCCCCTCTGCAGCTCTCCTGCCCCTCTGCAGCTCTCCTGCCCCTCTGCAGCTCTCCTGCCCCTCTGCAGCTCTCCTGTAGCCCCCTTGGGGTGCAGGATGTGGTGCTGAGCTCTGTGGTTTGGTGGTGCTGCTGCCTTAGCAGCAGTGGTGGGGTTGGAAGCTCCGGGCTGGTGGTTGGACTTGGTGATCTCAAAGGTCTCTTCCAACCTCAGCAGTTCTGTGGTTCAGCTGATGCCAGGCAGCTCTTGTGTCACCCTTGGGGATGCAGAGGGAGCTGGGGATGGGGGGGTTGGAGGGAGGGGGCTGCCCAAACCACCTTCCTCCTCGAAAGTAAATCACAGCCTGCAGCAGCTCGGCTGGGTCCTGGCCAAGCCTTACGCAACCTCTGCTCTGTGGTTGCTCTGTGGCTGCTCTGGCTCCTGTCCCCAGCTTGGCAGGAGCTCGCCGGGGTCTAGACAAGCTCAAAACGCTGCACAGCTCTGAGCAGGCCCTGCTGGGGCTGTGAGGTTCTGCTGGGGGGGAGGGGAGAGGCACACAGAGGCACCAGCCCTTGGCCATGCTGTCTTCGGCACCTCCTGCCCGGCCGTGCCCAAGGGGCAGGAGCTGGCAGGGATGCTGCAGCGTGGCAAGGTGGGAGCAGGTCCACGTCCTCAGGAGCTGTTCCTGGAGGAAGCTGCTGTGGTTTGCACCAGCCTGGCTCTCCCCACCTTGCTCTGCAGCTTGGCACGTGGCTGCACTGGGCATGAGGCTCTCCGGATGGTGAAGGAGACTCAGCCTCGGCTCCTGACCTGGCCAGCCAAGTCCTTAGATGGCTTTAGAAGGGGCAGATGTTCCAAGCTGGTGTTGCTCTTGGCTGGGTGCCTCAGACAGCCCAAAGGCAGCCCTGGGTGTGTGCCCAGCGTGGGGTTGGTCCTGGCAGCCAGGTTGCAAGCACCAGAGGGGCACCCGTGGGTGCCTCTCCAACTTAGCTCCGCTCCTCAGTGCCCAGCAAGGATGAGCAGCTCCATGCCCCATGGGCACCACTGAGTCTGGCCTTGCTCTCCATGCCCTTGGTCCAGCTCCAGAGCAGTGGCTTGGAAAATCTCTGGTGTGGTGAAGCTGAGGCTGGGAGCAGAGCAGAGCTGCTGGTGCCAGCTTTGGTGTCCCACTGAAGGGGACAGACTCCATGGGGGCTGTTGGAATGATGCTGCCAGGGGGTACCTTGTGGCTGAGTTGCTGGGGCCACTACTGGTGCTAGCTTTGGGGACAGACCCCAGCAGGTCCCATGGGGGCTGTTGGAATGAGGCTGCCAGGGGAGTTGCTGGGGCCACTGCTGGTGCCAGCCTTGGGGACAGACCCCAGGAGGTCCCATGGGNNNAGACCCCAGGAGGGTCCATGGGGGTTGTTGGAGTGATGCTGCCAGGGGGTGCCACGTGGGTGAGTTGCTGGGGCCACTACTGGTGCCAGCCTTGGGATCAGATTCCAGGAGGTTCCATGGGTGCTGTTGGAATGGTGCTGCCAGGGGGTGCCACGTGGGTGAGTTGCTGGGGCCACTGCTGGTGCCAGCCTTGGGGACAGATTCCAGGAGGTCCCATGGGGGCTGTTGGAATGATGCTGCCAGGGGGTACCTTGTGGCTGAGTTGCTGGGGCCACTACTGGTGCTAGCTTTGGGGACAGACCCCAGCAGGTCCCATGGGGGCTGTTGGAATGAGGCTGCCAGGGGAGTTGCTGGGGCCACTGCTGGTGCCAGCCTTGGGGACAGACCCCAGGAGGTCCCATGGGTGCTGTTGGAGTGATGCTGCCAGGGGGTGCCACATGGGTGAGCCGTTGGGGCCACCGCTGGCGCCAGCCTCGGTGGCAGCAGTGGAGCTGCCTGCAGGACTTGCTTGCTCCCTGTGCCCATCCCCACAGGCAGGTGTTCCCCCACGGACTGCCTCCTGCCTTCACCCTCATCTTCACCTTGCTGCTGAAGAAGAACAGCACCGGCCAGCACTGGTACCTCTTCCAGGTCACCGACCGACAAGGCTACCCCCAGGTACCGGCCCGGGGGCGCCGGCGTGCACCGGCAGCGAGGGGACAACGGCGAGCTGTCCCCAAGCACGGTGTTGTCCCCTCTCTGCCCAGCTGTCCCTGGCCCTGCACGGCCCTGAGAAGAGCCTGGAGCTGGAGGCCAGGGCGCTGGGCAGCGGCTTCGCCGGCGCTGTCTTCGCGGGCAGGGGGGTGGCCTCCCTCTTCGACGGGCGCTGGCACAAGGTGGCGGTGGCGGTGCAGAGCCATGGGGTCTCCGTCCACCTCGACTGCTCCTCCATCTTCTCCAAGCCCTTGGCACCTCGCAGGGAGCTGCTCCCGGAGGGCAACACCTTCCTGGGGCTGGACGCTGTGCGCGGAACCCCGGTCCGGGTGAGTGCCCCAGCAGGGTGGGGACCTGTCCCTGCCTGCGCCGCGGGACCTGTCCCTGCCTGTGCCCTGCCTGCACTGCAGGACCTGTCCCTGCCTGTGCCCTGCCTGCTCTGCAGGTCCTGTCCCTGCCTGCGCCCTGCCTGCTCTGCAGGTTCTGTCCCTGCCTGCACTGCAGGTCTTGCCCCTTCTGTGGTCCAGGAGCTGTCCCTGACCCCCTGCCCTGTCCCTGCTGCAGTTTGACCTCCAGCAAGCTCAGATCTACTGCGACGCTGAGCTGGCCAGGCAAGAAGGCTGCTGTGAGATCTCAGCCAGTGGGGTGAGTCCCCCCCAAACCCCCACCCCAGACCCAGCCAGGTCCTGGCATTGCCCTGCACAGTCAAGATCTTCCCCAGAGGGAAAACTGAGGCACAGTGAGGACAGGTCTCCTATGGGTCACCATGGTGGCTGGGGACACAGGGCAGGTTGCTGCCAGCCCTGGGATCTCTCTTTAGATATACAAACTAAACCTTTCTCAGGGGAGGTTTAGGTTGGGTATTAGGAAAAGTTCCTTCACCCAAAGGGTCAGCAGGCACTGGCAAAGTTCCTTCCCCCAGAGGGTCAGCAGGCACTGGCAAAGTTCCTTCACCCAAAGGGTCAGCAGGCATTAGCACAGGCTGCCCAGGGAGGTGGTGGAGTCCCCATCCCTGGAGGGGTCCAGAAGGTGTTTGGATGAGGAGCTGAGGGACATGGCCTGAGAGTTGTGTGCAGGGAAATGTTGGTTTGTGGTTGGGCTCCACGGAATCATTAAGGCTGAGAAAGATCTCAAAGGTCACCAAGCTCAACCTTCTCCCCAACACCTCCATGACCACCAGGCCATGTCCCAGAGTGCCACAGCCACTCCTGGTTGGATGACCTTAAAAGGTCCTTTCCAGCCAGGCTATTCTGTGAGTCTCGCTGCCTCGTAGAGGACTCACAGTGCAGGATTGAGCCCTCCCCAGCCACTCCAGGTGCTGAGGCAGGGCTGGGGCTGCCAGCTGCCAGCCCAGCACCACTCCCCAGCGCCCACATCTCTGCCAGCAGTGCCTGACTGAAGCACCCAAGACTCGACGGCAGGCGGAGCTGATGCAGAGCAGCAACCTCATCGAGATCTCCCCACAGCCCGAGGGCAGAGTCTACACTCGCTGCTTCTGCCTGGAGGAGCCACTGGGCACGGTGAGCTCCAGCCCCACTCTGGCAGCCTGCCACAGCTCCTCAGCCTGCCACAGAGCTCCGTGCTGGACGAGCATGCTCCTGGCACCATGGCTTGGGCAGCTCTGGGCCACCAGGATGGGCTCCTGGTGCTGCCGAGCCAGCAGCTGCATTGCCTCAGCCCCTGGAGAAGTTCTACCTCACATCTTCCATCGTGCCAGGCTTGGTGTGAGAGGAGGGAGGGAGCAGGGCACTGAGGGAGGGGATGGCTCCTGCAGCACCAGCTGAGCTACCAGCTTGGGGCTGAGCCTGAGGCTGGCATCACCCATGGGTGTCCCAGGCAGGATAACCCAGGGCACGTGGAGAGATGGCACTCAGGGTGCATGGATGGGTGACACCCTGAGGTGCCCAGGGTGGGATAACCCAGGGCACGTGGAGAGATGGCACCCCAGGGTGCCTGGGGTGGGATAACTCAGGGTACATGGAGAGGTGGCACTCATGGTGCATGGAAGGGTGGCACCCCAGGGTGCTCATGGTAGGATAATCCAGGGTGGATGGAGAGGTGGCACTCATGGAGCACGGATGGGTGGCACCCCAGGGGTGCCCAACGTGGGATAACTCAGGGTGCATGGAGAGGTGGCACTCATGGTACATGGAGGGGTGGCACCCAGGGGTGCCCAAGCAGGGCAGCTACCCCAGAGTTGCACAGGCAGGTGGCACCCATGGGTGCTCTTCTCGCTCCACAGGAACCAGCGAAGAAGCCAGGGGGAGCTGGACTGAAAGGAGACCACGGGGAGAAGGTGAGAGGAGGTGGGAAAGGAGCCCAACTTGCCCCAGCCCTTGGGCTCCCCACCCGTGCCAGGGCACTGCTCTGGGAGCCTCATTTGCCCTCTGGGCTGGGTCTGTCCCTGATGCATTCCAGAAGCTTCTGCTGCTGCCAGCGCTGTAGGGACGCCCACGGAAGTGGCTGCTCTGCTCCCCCAGGCAGGAACTGAGGCCCCACTTCAGTCCTGGCCCCTGCTGGAGCCATCCCAGCCGCGGCCAAGAGCCTCTTTGTTCCTTCCCAGAGTCTCCGGAGCGCTGCCAGCAGCTGGGAAGCATCTCCAGAGCACTCCTGGGTCCCATCCCTGCATGCCTCTGTCCCCACCCTGGTGGCATCCTGCAGGGCATCCCTGGGTGCCCACAGGTCCCAGCAGCCTGGGCTTGGGGGTGCTGTGAGCCTGCCTGGTTCTTCCCGGGTCCCATCCCTGCATGCCTCTGTCCCCACCCTGGTGGCATCCTGCAGGGCATCCCTGGGTGCCCACAGATCCCAGCAGCCTGGGCTGGGGGGGCTGTGAGCCTGCCTGGTTCTTCCCACCCTGTGCTCCATGCCACTTCTGTGCAGGGTGATAGAGACCACCTCCCCCCAGGCAGCTGGGGACATCCAGTGAGGGGGTGAGGTGTGGGGGGCTAGGAGATGGCACCCCAGGGTGGGGCTGTGCTCAGCCCTGCTGGCACCAGTACCTGGGCATGAGGTTGGGGTAGCCTCATCCCACTTCAGTCCCGTGGGAACATGCTGGAGCTAAACTGCTTTGGCCTGGAGGAGCTGTGGTCAAGCCACAAAGCCACAGGGACAGGTGGGTGCCAGGCCAGGGCACTCCTCATGTGCCCAAGGATGCGGCCGGGGGGAAGATGCTCTCCAGGCTTTCCCTCCCTCCACCCTGGGCATCACCTCTGTGCCCAGGGGCACCCCAGAGCTGGTGGGAGATGTGCTGCTGGGCAAGCCCCGTGGCTTTGGGGTGCCCAGGGGAGGGGGGGCAGTGGTTGTGGGGGGGTGTGTGGGTGCCAGGGGTGGTGCTGCAGCTGGTGCAGGCTGCCAACCTTGTCTCTTCCAGTGCCCACCCTGCTCCACACAGATGCCCTCAGCAAACGTGAGTGTGCCACTGGTTGGTGCTGGTGGGAGGAGATGGGGACCCAGCCACAGCCAGGCTGAGCTGTGAGCTTGGGATGGCAAAAGCCACCAAGGTGTCTGGCTGGAGGCTGATGGTGGGGGGTAGGGGTGGAGGGGGGTGGTGTTTGGGACCCCTTGTGCACTCTGGAGCTCCTGGGGTGGCCCTTGGGGACAGGGTGTTGGGAAGATGAGGATGAGATCGAGGGTGAGGATGAGATCGAGGGTGAGGATGAGATTGAGGATGAAGATGAGGCTCTCCCTGCTGCTGCTTGGGGCAGGGTCCCCCTGCAGCTCCCTGGGCACTGAGTCACTTTTCTCCTCCCTCCATAGGTCACACTAGGACCCCCAGGCCCAAAGGTAGGTTTGACCACTCCTCCCCCAAAGGGACAGCCAGAGCCCAGCTGCAGCAGGGACGTGGCCATGCAGCCCCTCAGCTGTGCCCAGGAGCTGTGGGCACACCCACAGGGGCATGGGGACGCTCCTGTGCCCATCCTGGCACCTGCCCTCTCTTGCAGGGTGGGAAGGGTGAGCGTGGGCTGCCAGGCACTGCTGGGGACAAGGGGGAGAAAGGCCAACGTGTGAGTGTGCCCTGCCACGTCCTGCCCTAGGGGGGGTGCCCCCCAACCCACCCCTGGCCATGCCCAGTGTGGGCAGAGCCCCTGAGCTGTCTGCCCCCTCCCGCAGGGTGCCGACTGTGTGCGAGCCCACCCTGGTGGCCCCATCCAGGTGAGACCTCCCCCACGCCCCCCACCCTGCCTCTCACCCCCTGCCTGCCTCTGCTGCTCGCCTCACTCCCTCCTCTTCCTCCCCAGTGTGCCGAGGGGCCGAGGGGTGAGAAGGGGCAGCGTGGAGAAGTGGTGAGTGATGTGCCATGGGGCACCTGGTGGTGGCCCCCCAACCCTGTGGGTACCCCGGGTGGGGCTTTGGGGGTTTGACCCTGAGGAGAGAGCTCCTGGGGAGGTGGAGGGGTGAAAGGAGCAGAGGTGTGAGTGGGAGGGGAGCTCTGCATGGACACATCCATGGGCATCAGCACAGGCACACTCACGGGCAGCTGCACACCCATGGGCACCTTCACAAGCCCATCCATGGGCACCAGCACACCCATGGGCACCTTCACAAGCCCATCCATGGGCACCAGCACACCCATGGGCACCTTCACAAGCCCATCCTTTGGCACCTGCACACCCATGGGCACCTGCACATTCATGGGCACCTGCACAAGNACACCCATGGGCACCTGCACAAGCCCATCCATGGGCACCAGCACACCCATGGGCACCTTCACAAGCCCATCCTTTGGCACCTGCACACCCATGGGCACCTGCACATTCATGGGCACCTGCACAAGCCCATCCATGGGCACCTGCACAGGCTCAACCATGGGCACCCACTTTTCCCTGCTCTCCCCTCACAGGGTGTCCCAGGAGCAGCTGGCACTGATGGGCAGAAGGTAAGTCCAGCCCACCTATGGGTCCTGGCACTGCAGTGGGCACAACTGCCTCACGGCTCCCTGGGTGGCAGCAGTGGTGCCAGGACCTGCTGGTGCCAGCCTGAGCAGCCTGGCAGGTGGCATCCATCTGTCCCACAGGGCCAGAAGGGTGAGAAGGGTGATGGAGGTCTGCAGGGCAAGCCAGGGCGCCCAGGGCGTGACGTGAGTAGTGCCAGCTGGCACCTGGGCACCCCTGGGGGCATCCCTTGGGCAGCAGCCTCTGGTGTGGACCCTTCACACTCTGCTCTCCTCCTGCTAGGGCCGACCTGGAGAGATCTGTGTGGTGGGCCCCAAGGGCCAGAAGGTAGGTGGGGGCTTGGGGGGCGAGCGGGGGGCTGGGGTAGCTGCTGGCAGTGCCAAGGCTGACCCCCACTGCTGCCTTCTAGGGTGACCCTGGCCAAGTGGGTCCCGAGGGGCTGGCTGGTGAGCCAGGACCCCCAGGGAAGCCAGGATCTCCAGGGATTGGCTTGCCAGGAGCACCGGGGAGGACCCCTGTGCCAGGGTGCTGTGCCCAGGGGGCAGCCCTGCCTTGGCACCCAGCACCTGTGCCTTGGCACCCAGCACCTGTGCCTTGGCACCCAGCACCTGTGCCTTGGCATGGCCACACGACTGGGGCTGCCCAGCCCAGGGGCTTGGGCAGGGCTGCCACTTCCCTCTCACTCCTTTCAGGGTGACCCTGGTGGCCCCCCAGGTCCAAAGGGAGAAAAGGTGAGTGGGGGGAAAAGGGGTCCTGGCCCCTCCCTGTCGTGCCCAAGGGCAGCAGGCAGGGATTGTGCCAGGGATGCCCAACAGGAGCTGGAGCCACTGTGGTGCTGCTGCTGGGCAAGCCTTAACTGGGGGGGCCAGGGCTTGGCTGGGGGGGCACAGAGGTGCTGGAGCTGGGCTCAGGCTCTGCCATCTCTGGCTCCAGGGCAGCTCAGGAGCTCCTGGACCTGCAGGATCGCCTGGCACCCCTGTGAGTACCTTGAACCCTGGGTCAGGGAGGGGGTTCCTTGGCTGCAGGGGTGGTGACATCCCAGCCCAGCTACCCAGAGGGGTTCAGGAGAGCTGGTGGCATCCTCTGGGGCTGGGACTGTCCCAGGCTGTGGCTGGTGGCAGGAGTTGGGAGGTCCTAGAGGGCACAGCCAGGGCAGACCTGGTGAAGCCTCCCTGGAGCTGCTTCATCCTCTCTCTCCTTCCCCCAGGGACCCCCTGGTATGCTGGGGCCAAAAGGAGACAAGGTAGGTGCAGTGCCTGGCAGGGTGGCCTGGCAAAGGGTTGTGCCACTCCTCCCTGTGGCATGGCCCTGGCAGCCTTTGCCAGCACAGCTCCTCCACGATGCCCATCCCCTGGCCTCAGGGCTGCTGGGGGCACCTCAGGGACCACCCTGACCAGGACCCCCCCAGCCCTGGGCCTGTCTCTCACTGTCCCCACGGGCAGGGTGAGCCGTGTGAGGTGTGCCCCACGGGCTCTGAGGACACACTGGGTGCCACGGGGCTGCCTGGCAAGCCAGGTGCCAGGGGAGCTCCTGGACCACCTGGCAAGGATGGGGTCTCGGTGAGTCTGAACCCAGGATGAGGGTGAGGGCAGGGCAGGGGCTGGGCTCAGCATCCTTAACACTCTCTCTTTTGTATTCCCTCCCCCACCCAGGACCGACCTGGCCCTGCAGGACCCAAAGGGGACAGGGTAGGTGGCACGGGGCTGAGCCGGGGGTGCCAAGCACCCTCCAGCCCAGGCTGGCAGCACCCAGCCCAAGCTCTGCCTTTCCTTCCCAGGGGGATCCTGGCATCCACGGGCCCAAAGGGGAGAAGGTTGGTGCCTGTCCCTCCCACCTCAGCCACCCTCTGGGGTGGGGGCAGCCCCTGTGCACCCCTCCCTGAGCTGTGCCCTCTGGGTGCCCTGGCAGGGGGACTCCTGCCTGTCCTGTGATGCTCGTGTCCTGGCTGCCCTGCTGAGGGCTCCCCCCGAGGGGCTGGAGGCTGACCCAGCACCAGTGCCACTGGTGAGTCTGGTGGCATCCCCCGTGCCAAGGGGGGGTACCCTGCCCAGCCCCCACCCCCTGTGCTGGGTGGTGCCAGGGGGGTACCCTGCCCAGCCCCCACCCCC
>VWZI01009188.1:0-107684 GCA_013396835.1 Psilopogon haemacephalus
TGGGCTCAGGGTGGGGGCAGCTAGCCTCAACCCAATACAACAAGCAAACTCCACACTCATGGACAGGAGGGAAAACACAAAAAAAACCCCAATGCCAGATAGAGATAAGGAGTTTAACAGAATGATCTGATGTACATTTACCTTAGCCTATTTTGCAGAAAAGCACAGCAGAAGCAGCAGCAAGAGTCAGCCATTAAAACAGGTCCCCAAGTCCCAAGCATTCAATAAGTGGTCTTTTCAAATAAAATAAATATTTTATTTGGCTCTCTTAGGTTCACTTCTAACAGAGCTTAAAAACGCTGTCATGACACATTCCAGGGCCTGATCAACACCATCTACCTTTTCTAAATTGTAAAGCTTAAGAAGTTCAGTAACAAACTGAAGTCTGGAAACAAATTTATGCAATTATTCTAATAAGTCATTCTGAAGTGACAACAGAATGAGTAGAGCTACCTCTGCAACAAGAAATGATCTGCAAGATCTACTCAGAAAGAACTACAAGGCTCACAGAGGGTCTCACATTAAATCTAGTGCCATGCGGATAAAGAACAATACTTGTACTAGAAAAACTGGGAAAATTGTGGATTGTCCTTCCTGCCTGCAAGTTGCTCACATAAGAGAGTGGAGATCTCACATAAACCCAAAAGAAAGACACAGTTTTCTGTTAGTTTGAAAGAGCAGCTTCACCAATCATAGGAAAAATACAAGTGAAGAAAGAAGAGACCAGTATCCTTCACAGATCTTAAAAAAACTTTGCATTTGCAAGGAACAACGTTCTTCAAGGCGAAGAGCAAAGCTTATAGGAAAACAGTATAGTTTAAAACAAACAAAAATATTTGTAGCAATTAAGTAGACAAGTGCTCCTTTCTTCACAAATGCTCTCTTTCAGATACATGCCTCCCCTAAGCTTTCCAGAGACCATCAGCATTCCACAGAAATATTTTTCTCTGAGTACAATTACATGTGTAACAAGAATGTTCTTGTAGCTTTCTGTACAAAATCACCTGCTACTAACTGTCCTGTTTTGAACAGGAACAAAATATCAGCATACAACAGGAAATTTCCAGCCGCAACATTTTAAACTAAGCATTTTCCATCAGGATTTGCCAGCAGTGTCCATTTCCACCCTTTCCCTTCCTCTGAGGAAGGTTCAAGATCACAAGAGAATGCTAATCAATACCACCAGAAAGCATTCAAGCTCCTCAATTCATTATTTCAAAGTTAAAGGCTTTCGTCCCAAGCACAGAACACTTATCTAAACAGTTTAGTTAAGTGTAACTCAAAGCAGATAACCTCTGCATTAAAAAAGGCTACCAGGGTTTGATGCCACTTCAGTTTCCTTCACTGGGTCAGGATGTGAGCCAGCTAGGACCAACAGAACTTTGAGTAGAGAAAACAGAAGCAGGCTTTTATTGGTTGCTACAGATGAGGTGTAAGATTCATGGACAGGTTTGTCCTCACCGTTTGCAGCCAATGCGGCACATTTGGCTAGGGCTGCCAATGCCTTCCTGTCCTAAAGCAGCTTACTAGTCACTGTCAGGGACCTTCCATGGTTTCCTAAACACAAAGGTTACATTCCCCTTTCAAATATACAGACATGCACATACCACCCCCCACCCCTAATAATTTAAACAATGCCCATGAAACGCCTGCTGAGCACAAATCCAATAGCTGTAGAATTCAAGCAGTTCACTGATTTTTAAAAAGTTACTCAGTTTTGTTCCAATAACCATTAGCCCTAACAAGGAAACTCATTTGTTTTGACTCCTGATGAAGCTTCCTATGCAAAATAACACCTTACATAGGCTGCTTACAGCTTCTCTAACAACTTCATTTGGATTACTGAACTGAATGCTATTCATATTCTAAGCTAACTTTAAGGGTAGTAAAATTCAGTAAAAGCCAAGTTTCAGTTGATGCATTAATTATTTTTAAATTAAACACTCTTGCTGTTACACACTTTCAAGTCCACTCTTTGTTCAAAATTCCCGGCAGCTGTAACTGCCTCTGCCAATAGGACTTTTTAATCGGAGGGATTACAGTGCTGCTCACATTGCAGGCTTCTCTCAAATACTACATTTTGCTTTACAAACTAGTTTCATGTCACTGAAAGACATAAATGAAGTAATTACTTTCTCTGTCAGCAAAGTAAACAAATGGATTTGTAACCACCAAGATATAATTCTGACTCATTATATAAAAAATTTCTGTCCTTTCCTTTCTTCCTGCTTTATTTTGCTGCAAGCCACATACCTTTCCAGATTCTTATTTTCCATTAAAATAATCTGAGTTTCATAGCGCAGATATTCAATGTGACATTCCTACATCTGATCTTAATATAAGGAATTCACAGAAATTCTTTAGGTTTTCTGGCATTTCAGTAAATGTTTGAAGCTGTAGCATAAACGTTTTTCTATAAACCTCTATTATGGAAAATCCAAGCAGAATAAGATGTTTGCAAAAGAATCAGACTGATGAAGGAAACAGCCACAAAGCTATCCCTGCATTTCAGGGCACCACCAGCCTCCAGTTTAAGACAACAGTGTACAAAGAGCATTTTTAATGATTCCATGGTTGGCTTCTTATAAACGTTTGTGCATTGCTAAGAAGAAACAAAAATTGAGGCGGGAGTGTCTTACCCGTGACATATGGTGTTCCTACACGCAAAAGATCAGTCTTAGCACAAGCAAATTTCTCTTGCCAAAAGAAATGCTCCTGTGTTGAAGCTTTGCTGTCCCTATGCCCCCTCCTGCACCAACCTGCTTTTACCTTGTAGTTTAAATCTTCCCAGTTCATTTCGTGAAATGTCGGTCATTAGTTTCAGCAGTTTTAATTAGCCCGATTTATTTTTGCCTGAAGCAGCCAGGAGCCCACTCAAAGTCTCCCGTGGAACTCCAGGAAGGGTTGCACTGCACCAGCCTTTTGTACATAATGAGCACTTCAGGTAATGTATTTATAACTGGAAGAGCAAGATATGCAAACAGAGAAATGTGAAACCATGTTCAGCTTCACATTGGCCAATAAATTAAGTCTCTACAGTACAAGTACCGTCAACTAGCTTAACTTTAGTTTCCACACCGAGGTAACAACGCAGGAGAGGGAACAAATGTGGGCTTCTTCCCATCTCCCCAAATTAATTTCGAACAACTAAAAATTGTTTTAAAAATAATTTTTCTACCATGTTTGGGAAATGTTCATAGCATACCATCGCAACTTCCTATCAAGGCACTAGAAAAGTGATACGGTTTCTATTTAGTGTAAACATTTCCTAAAAATTTTTACAAGAAAATATACAAGACAAATTTGACACTGTAAATAGAGGGGAAAAAATAAAATAACTATGCAATTAACTACAACAAAACACATTCTGGGAATCAACATGTTTTCCCCTCAGCTGATGAGTCAACAAAGTCTGGAGAAGTCAACTGCAACTCAAAGATGACTAAAAGATGACTATTTTATACATAATTTCTTTAGTCATTCTTACTGCAGCACTGAAACCCAAATACTTCCTCACTTCACACACTGCTCCAATACCTGTTAAACAGCATCTCCTTACCTTTTTCCATATTATTAAACTTTTCTATCATCACCTCCCAACACAGAGCATAACTAAGCAAAAATTCCAAACTAAAATGATTTGAAATTACAGAAATTTCAGAAACACTATTTTAAAGCACACCTTTATCAGTGTCTAAACAGTAACCAAAATATTTAAGTCAAAACTGTTTTCAGTAAGACATTTTATTAGAACAACAGTATAATTAGGAAATTTGCACCTTTTTCTCTACTGGCATTTCACCAGGTTTAGCTTGCCTGATTTTCTTTACAAGTTGAAAAATATCCTTATAGAAGCAAAAAGAGATAATTTTACTCACGAGAACTATTTAAAACCTACTAACAGTTTTATGAATATTGATTACCCTGTAAAAAGATTACTTTCTTAAGAATACTTGACCTGAATTATCACCAATTAGACCAAAAAAGAACTGCACATGGTATTGGTGTTCTCTTTGTGCATTTCTAAAAGCCTACATATCCAAACGGAGCAGTCCAGTGTCAACAATTAGTATGATCACAAGCATGGCTTTTTAACCCAGAAAAACAGTAAAGGCAGGAATCTGTGGTATCTGAGATCAAGAGATCCACTGCAGCAGTGGATCAGTGAGCAGGTGGGCCAGAGCACAGCTGATTGCAGCCTCATCCTTGACCACACTGCCAACAAAACAATCAAAAAAGACAAGCATCACTAACAGACTAGATCTTGCTCTACAAAACTCACAGCATTTGTGATTGCAAGTCATATTCTAATTCCACCCTTTTCTCATGCACAGTCAGAATTATTTCAGGTCAAATACAATTTTCCATCTTAAAATCCACTTATAAATGTTTCTGGGGGGGAAAAATCCAACATATTTGTCTGTATTAGTGCAAAGTAACAAAGTCTTTTGAATTCTTTTAAAGTCTTAAGTAAAGCACCAATTATATCAACACTAGAATGTCAATTACCTCTCATTAAAATAACAAAATGCAGCTACAGCTGCAATTTGTTATTCAGCAAAATACATAGCTTGGCCACCAAGGTCTTCAAACATACCACAAGAATGAGTTAAAAAGTCAACTTTTTAACTTAAGCTAATCACCAGAATACCCTCTATCACAAAAATGATTGCTGGAAATGCTCTATTTAACTATTGAGTGATACTAACACTAAAGACAGGGATGCAAAAGAAATTGCAAAGGACAAGCTACCTAGTATTAGAAACTTCCAAGAAAAAACATAATTTAAAAGTATGGATTAGCAAGCTACCAGAATTAAGCACTGAACTCTTTAATACTTCACCTAGAGTTCACATCTTAGAGCCTTTCCTGTCTGAATGTCATTCAAGAAGGGAAGTACCAAACAGCATAATTGACTGATCATTGTCATGCAGACAAGTCGAACTGTTGACAGCTGTTCCATGGGGAAATTGTTATTATTTAATTATGACAACTCATCCAAAAATTACTATCGATGCCTTGCTCTTAAAAAAAAAGAAAATAAAAACGAACAGCAAACCAAGGGGCATTACAGAGGCACGTAAACTTTATGCAATGGAAGCAATTTACCTACCAGCCACAAACAGTTGAACAAAACCCACTCAAAGAACAGTTCAGCAATGGAGTTTAAATGCCTGTAACCAACATTATTCTGACTGCCATTGCCATGTAGTTCTGCCCAAACTAAGCAAACAAAAGCAATGCTCCAAAAGATAAAAAGGTGTATTGTCATGTAGATTAAGAGCACACAGATTGAGTCCTCTGCTCTTTAAAGCTAGAAAAACAGCAAGATAAACAAATCTTGGCAAAGATTTAGGCAATGTTGTGAAAACAGATCAGTGTACTGCATTTCTAACTATCCTAGTCTCTAAGATAGGTGAGTTGTAGAAATTTCTGTTGTCCAGGTATCAAATTGCATTTAAAATGTCTGAAATAACAAATGCAGTACAGTGCCTTCAAAAATTCCTGCTCTCTTGCTTAAGGAGCTACTTGCCATTTTTCATCATCTGCCCAACTGATTGTCGGTCAGTGTTTACACACAGCGTCTGTGGGATTGGTCAAACTAAACAAAACCCAAGAGGCTGCTGTCAACCAAGTAAGCACGGCCACGGCATGACAATAGGGTCATAACCAATCCCGAGGGAAAAACAAAACTCCAGCACAAAGCTTTTGAGAGTTGAACCGCATTTCTCACCTGGGAACTGGGATCTTCCCAGTCCGCAGAAAAACTGATAAAAATATAAACCAGGTTTTATGCCGTCCTTGCTGCCTGAGTTCTAATACAAAGAGCTGCTCCAAACTGACATATTAGGGACTCTACATCAGCCATGGGGCAAAAAACAAGTGCAAGTACTGAAAAAGCACCTTAAAAGTACAGCCTTGGGTAAAGACTGCTGAGTTTAACTTTCAAGGCTGTAACCAAGCACTTTTGAAGCCTCCAGCACTGATGTCAGGAACAAACAAAACTGATCTAAGCCGTACAGGCAGATAAAGCACTGCTGTAGTACTGAAGCCTGCTAGGATGGTAATACACAGATAAGATTCAATTTGAAGCTGCTGCTGCTGTCAATATTGTAACTATTTCTGGGAAGAAATACCTTATACCTACAATTTAACCCAAGCGACAATGCTGTGAAGCTGTTTCCCAATGCAGACTTCTGAGATCAGTCTTCAGCTTTGCATTTAAAAGACCTCTTCCTCAGGGGCTCTGCCAACCCTTTTCTTATCTTTTTAAAATTAATCCGTGACCAAGGCTCCTGATGGAAAATTCACTCCAGGTTCTCATAGTGCAACCCCATACCCCAACAGCATGAAAACCTGTCACTAGCATCTGAACCTCGGCTTCTTACGGAAACGCTATTCAGAAACCACAGCTCTTTTGTTCGCATGTTTTTGTAGTCATTAGTGCTGGGTGGGGGGGACATAGCAGTGGTGGGTTCCAGGCAGATATCAATAATTTTTATTAATAGATTGGTATCATTAAGATATGAAAGTTGCTCAATGTGTGTTTTGTTGTGGGTTTGTTTGTTTGGGTTTTTTTTTTCAAGTTTGCTAGAAGTAAAAGATGCATATTAGTTGGCAAAATAATTCAAGAAGCTAGACAAAGCAGGCAGTTACCCTTCCACCTGAGCAGTCAGTGCTGTACAGAACCCTGAACCAGCTCAGCAGGTGTTTGACTTAACATTCAAAGGCTCTGGAAAGAACTGAGGGAACTATAGTGTTGACTTAGGTGGGAGGAGGAGAGAGTGTGGGAGACAGGAAGAGCTATGGGAAAGGATCATAGAATGAACATGTAGCTTATGCCTGGTGAGAGAGAGCTACTCAAGTAAACTGAGATTACAGCAGCAGATATAAGCAAGATAAGAACACATCTGTTTCGATCAATAAGAGAAGCAAAAGCATTACACTATTTTCTGGTGTTTGTTACTGTCAGTGAGCCCAGTTTCCCCTGCAACACTCCCCCAGTATCTTCCCATTGTCATTACCAGGTTTAAGATAGAACTGGACATACTCTGCTCTCAAAAAGGTGAAGAAAAACAGGCCTCCATGATGGAAGCACGCAGACAAAGCTTCACCACTTAAGAGCCCTTCATATCCGTACTTTAAGACCTCAAAACAGTACCAGTAGCTCCAAGTATCTTAGTACAAAAGTAGCATTTGAATATGAAGGCCTCAGAGCAGACAACATGCAGAGACAAAACCAAATAAACCTAGGTGTGAGGATACCTAGTATAGGACCGTAATGGGATGAACAACTGCATTCACTGGAACTTACACTACTGTAACCCACTGCATAAGACAGCAAGGTATTTCTACAGCAAATCACACCAGAATTAAGTAGGAATAGATAAAGCATGGAAAATGCTGGATAAATAAAATCTTCTATTTGCAAATACAGAAAAAGTTGGTACAAAAAAAAAAAGGCAATTTTCTATTAGTGGCTTTTTTTAAAAATTTAATTATTGAGCGAATGACACAGTTTTCAGTTTTTTTAGCTATACAGTTAGTTGCATACAATATAGCATAGGTCTTGGCCAGATCTTCAGCAACCAAAGTTTTTTGCACATCAACATATCTGCTGTTTTAGGCCATACAGCTCAAGCAAATAAAGATTTCAGCCTTTAACACATTTGCTACCCTGATTCATAACATCAACCATAATACATGTTTCTCAGCTGTAAAATAGGAAAAAATGGGTAAAGCCATCTTTCCTGAAGTAGTCAGATATCTGCTCATTAAAGATGTTCTGGAAACTTTGTTACATACCAATAGATTTTCTCTGTGCTCCAGCCTCCAAGCACTGGCAAGGGTCTCCCCCTAACTGAGGCACAGAATAAAAGGGTTGTGACACCTCTCCCCCTATTTTCTATTGAGCTTAGAGATCGGGAGGTTAATGTTAAGACAGACACAAACTAACATGCATCGTCTTCTCCATGGCAACTGCTCACAAGCATGGGCTTCTGCAGACCAAACTGTAGCAAACCAGAAAGTAACCCAACCTTTACCATCCCCCAGCGAGAGGAAGGTAAACAGCTTTACATATCCTGTAGGTATCACAGGGTAGACGCACACTCACGCCATTACCATGGAGCAGCCCTGAGCGATTCATGTGTCCCACTTGACATAGGCAGTCTTTCACTCTAGCCAGAGCACAAGAAGAGAAATTACCATGAGCTGACAACACTGGAGATGAGATTCGGAGCTCAATTAATCAATAACTTACCGCAGTCATACAATACATTAAAAAAGAATAACACTTAGTTTTAAGAACCTTAACGACGACAACAACAACAACAACAAATTTTAAAAACAAAAAGCCCCATACCACCACCACAACAAACAAAAAACAAAACACCTTTCAAAATGAAATTATGTTCCAGTAGTTATCTTCGTGTTGTAAACAGTGGAGGGGAAAAATCTCCCACCAAAACCAAGCCTCACCACCACGATGGAAATACGTCCCCAGCAATTGCCACACTTGCACTCTATTCAAGTCAAGGGAATGCAAGCGAGCAAGTACTCAGGAGGATTCAGGACTGAGGATTGTACTGTTCACAATATTAAAACACAAGTTTAATTTCTCAGACTACAGCCTAAAGCCTGTAATAATGTCACTTGGAAAACAGAAGGCTGAGTGAGCATCTGAGGGTGAAAGGAATGTTTTCACAGGCGCAGTTAGTAAATACCACTGGCTCCTGCAGACATTCTTCCTTAAAAGGAAATTAACATTGCTTTCAGTTAGGGAAAAATAATCTCTTGCTACAAAATAAGTGATAGGCTGGCTATTAACCTTTTAGCACCTGCAATAAAAGACACCCCAAAAAAAGGCATCAAAAGGCTTTAGATATATTATTTTTTGTTCAGTAAATATTTTCAACCCTTTCCCTCCGCTGCAACATGATTCTTGTCTATATTGGATGAGTAAGAAAATAAGTCCCTCAAACACTGCTACAGCAACATGGAAATAAACCCTCTACAAATCTATGACTAACTGTATAAGGGCACTAAACAATTTAAAGAAAGGAAAATACTCCAGATAGAATCAGAACTGAACCATCACCCTAAAACCATCATATTATCCAAAGTATTTGGATAATGAAATAACTCTGCATGGATTTGATTTTATTTTTATTTCCTATTTTTTATTTTCACATGCCCCGCCCCCCCCACCCGAACACCCCTGCAATGGCTTTCTTCAGCCAAGAAAACAAGACTCCACCCTCCCCCAAGATTCCTAACAAATTTAACAACGTGAGGAAAAAGGGCTGACTCTACAACAGCTTAAATTAGCCTGTGCCCATTTAGCCATGCTCTGACTCTTCTTTCCCACTCCTGCCCATCTACCAGCCACCTGCATCACCTCTCCTGACACTTGGAAAGCCACAGCAGGTAATTCGGGAGAAAACTACTTCTGTAAGAAGTGAATATCATCTTTTGTATATCTTGGTCTAGCTAGCTACAGGATCACGAGTGCCAGGGTCAGGCAAGCCACCTAAAAGGATCTAAAGTAGCCTGAGAAGGTTTTTAAAGTCTCACCAAATTAAGGCCTCAGCAATCCAAACCAGGGAAATAATGAAACAGTCATGTAAAAAGCACATATTAACGTGAAGCGTTATTAATTACCTAGGCATATAGTGTCCAAGACAGTAGTAAACAGCATCTGTTTTTAAGGGGAAACAAGATATTGAAATCTCTGGCACATGGCCAAGGTGACTTCTTTAAGCGTGTTGTATGGGTGATGGAACAGTTGTCTGTCTCTTTGTAACCTGTGTGGTTGGCACGACTCTATGGAGCAGTAAGAGGACTATTACAATGCTGCAGAGCTCATCCATCCAGACACTGGAAGCTTCACCACCATCCCACATAATTGTATGCTTCCAAAGGTAAAAAAGTCCTATTAGGGATAAATGACAGTGGCTTAACACACTGTTCCACAGATCCACAAGGAGCTGGACCACTGTTGCTGAAAGAACACTGCAGCATAACTGAAATGATCAGAATAGAGAGATGAGTTGGATTTCTTAACCTGGCTTTTCCACCACAAGCAGTGTGAACTCAAGACTCAAACAGCCCATCCTCACCTGCTTATCCTGGAATTTGCACTACTCATTATTCTATACTGCCACAATGTTTACCACTACAGGAACTGATCTTGCTGTAAACTAAATCATCAAAACCCAAAAATTGTATTTTCAAGACCTGCCACTTCCCCTATTATAAAACAGGTCTCCACAGCACAAGGACAGGAACCACTAGAACTGGCCTAACTCTCCCTGGCATTTGTATTGCATTAGTCTTGTCTTCACACAGATATATAAAATGTCATTCAAATCTTGTATACCTAGCACTCTTCACCTCAGTAATCTCTCCTGCTAACACATGCAAGTAAGTTTAGGAAGAAACACCCACTGAAATCAAGACCACATAGCTATTACACTATACCCTATGTACTAGGGGTTTAGTATTCTCTCACTACTGCTTTAAGGAAAAACATTCCCATCCTTTTAAATGGAACTAATTTTTCTTGAAACCATTAGAGCTCCACTCATGCTTCCATTATTTCTTCTAATTGTACTCCTGACATGGATTTGTAATGTGGTTGAAGGAAAGTATTATTATAATTAAGCTGATCTGAAAAGCGAACAAATAGATTAGCATTTGACTGCCTTTATTTGTATACCATGGAGTAACTTATTACCTGGAGTTGGGATAATAAAAGGCTCTAGCCCTCTTCTGTATCTGCTTTTTATCTTAAGGGTTTGTGTTTTAAAACTTGTAGAGTAGAAAGAAGACAGAAGTCCATCTTCGCATTGCCCATAAAGGTTTTCACAGCTATTCATCATCAATGTGAATGACTAACTTCTTCTCCTATTACTAATCTCTCTGATCTTCAGCTTATCTGCAGCATCAAGAGGTGGTGAGAAAAGGCTGGGGGAAGGGGGGAAAGGTGGTAGGGGGAGTTTGGTTACCCTCTCTTGGGGATTCTGGTCTCCGGGAGGGGTGTGGTGTGTGTGTATTACCTTTTTTACTGTATATTTCTGTAAATATCTGTTATATCTTGTAAATATTTGCTTGTACATTTGCATTGCTGTAAATATAAAGCTTCATTTATTAACTTCCAGTGTTTTTCTGAGTTTTAGCCGGGGTTTTTAAAAGGTGGGGGGGGCAGGTAACTGCAAACCCACTACACACACACAACAAACAAAAGCATTGAGCAACTCCAAACTTCATCACTGCAGATCTTAATGCAGTCAGACAAACATCAGAGGTAACAGATACAGGAACCCTGGTGGCACAACAAACCAGATGATTTGTCAAGAACCCCTGCAGCCTTACATTCTAGGATTTTATACCAGTAAGCTCTTCGCAGGAAAAGCTGCAGCAGCAACTCTTCCAACAAATAACAACAGCAAACTCCGCCAATAACTTATTTCTCCTGCCAGACTTCATGCATATATTCAGCATAAACCAAATTGCAGATCTGGCTTGCTTAGTCTGGAAAAGAGAAGACTGAGAGATCTTATTAATAAGTATCTGAAGGGTGAGTATCAAGAAGCCGCCATCCTCTTTTCGGTGGTGTCCTGCGATAGGGCAAGGGACAACAGATACAAACTGGAACACAGGAAGTTCCACCACAACATGAGGAAGAACTTTATTGTAAGGGTGATGGAACCCTGCCCAGAGAGCGGAGTCTCTTTCTCTAGAGACTTTCAAGACCTGTCTGAATGCATTCCTATGTGACCTGCCCTGGGTCACCCTGTTTTGGCAGGGTGGTTGGACACTATATCCAGAGGTCCCTTCCAACCCTTAACATTCTGTGATTCTCTGCAGTTGCACAGCAAATTGAAGAAGCAAGAGTAAGAAGCAGGTCAATTCTGCTACTACACCATCCAGCATGTATGGGACTGCTGCACTCTGGCTGTTCATCAGATGAAACGGGCAGACACATCACAAAGCCACTAAAGTAGATTATTGCTCTAATCTGGGAAGATTTTTTTTTTTTTTTAAGTAAAGAAAAAGTTTGTGGTACACCTGCTTTGCTCTGGAACATATTCCCACTCATCACTGCCAACAAAGACATGTTCAGCTGGATGGAGTGTTCTTTGAATGAGGACAACTGCTCTTATGCAATGTCAACATACTGTGTTGGTTTGAGCTAATTGGAGAATTTGAGTGAAAAATTAGACTATTGCCTGAGAGAGAGTTAAACATACCGTGTCACTTCACCGAGTTTCACTGAGACAGAGAAAACAGAACTGTTTTGGGAATGTTCCCAAAACATCCAGATAAGCCAGTCTGCTTGCGGGGCCAGTCTGCTCTGGGTCCGTGCTGGCTTCGGCAACTTTCTTTCCTTTGTCTTTCTGCCTTTGAACTAATTCAGAGTTAAATCACTAAAACGACTAATTTCTTCTCCTACCACTAAATCTCTCTGATCTTCAGCTTATCTGCAGCATCATCAAGAGGTGGTGAGATAAAGCTGGGGGAAGGGGGGAAAGGTAGTAGGGGGGTTTGGTTTCCCTCTCTTGGGGATTTTGGTCTCCAGGAGGGGTGTGGTGTCTGTATTCCCTTTTTACTGTATATTTCTGTAAATATCTGTTATATCTTGTAAATATTTGCTTGTATATTTGCATTGCTGTAAATATAAAGCTTCATTTATTAACTTCCAGTGTGTTTTTCTGAATTTTAGCCAGGGTTTCAAAAGGTGGGGGGGCAGGTCACTGCAAACCCACTACACATACCGACTTTTTTTTTTAAAGCAGAGGACATTAGTTCTTAAATTATGTTTCTCCCCTCCTAAACTCATCCAAATGTTTGCACTGTAATATTAACTTAAATTCCTACCAGTCTGTTGCATGTACTGAAGAAATCACAATCTGTATCTATCTTCCCTACTGGTTTATTCAAAATTACTACATTCCTTATAATCTCTGCCTTCCTATAAATGCAAACTATTCACAGGAGGACTGTTATTAACTTCTGTGATGAAGGCCTCAAAGGTCCATTTCAAGTCCTAGGAAAAAAAAAAGACCTAAATTACACTCTCTGTTCTTTAGTCAAGAGAATTAAATAAAACTGATCTCCCAATAATTTACCTGCAGCTAGTATCTGCTGATCTAGATTCATGCTCTTGGATTGGCTTTTTTAATTATAAGCCTAATTTTATATTCAAATCCTCTGAAAATTATGCCAGTATTCTGAGGTTTCTTACAAATCAGTATTAATGGCCTAGAGACTACTGTGGTCAACTGCTTTGAGTGCAGGTTATTTGGACATGCCTAATTCCAGATGTTTACCTAACACCTGTTTGCACCACGCAGAAAACAAACTTTTTTTCTGAACATGTACTACTAATGGCAAGTACTCATCAGTGTAGCATAATACCAACCTAACCAGGAAGGCAAATTATGACCAAGTAGTGCTTGGCAATGGCCAAGCTACCAGACCTCAGAACTGGAAGGATTCAGTTACAGAGTATCCAAACTGCTCATCTGAAATCCTGTATTGTGCATTGTGTTGGGCACACCCATCAGTAACTCTTCCTTAAGTGAGAAAGACATTCAAGAGGCACAAAACGCAATACTAACACCATCATAGCTGATGGCTGACCACAAGCCCAAGTCCAAAGAAGTCAGTTCCTTGCAGCTCACTCCAGCAGACAAATGAAGCTTCCACTGGAAGTAGATTCAAGCAAATCTGTAGGATCAGAGTTCTCAGTAATGGATGCTGACTGCTATGCACCTCCAGAGGAAAGATCTGAAAGCCACTGGTTCAATCACATGTGTGAAGCGAAATGTTGAAAACATCGCAAATTTATCAGACTATACTGGCTTTGATGCATTACTTAACTATAACCTTTTAAAGCAGTGACAAGAATTTCAGTGGGGGGTGGGTTTTTTTTGTTTTAATCAATTTAAGGGGGTTATTTTATTTATTGCACTGCTACAGTACTTTAATTTGGTTTTCTTCAATGTCACCCTCCTCTGAGCTGCCTTACTGGCAAAGATAACGATACTGAGTTTTTACCTTAGTCAACAGCACAGACTAAACATTTACCTGTATTTGTCACAAAGCACAAGAAGGATTATGCCCATTCTTATAGACAAAATTTTAATTGAGCAATTTGTTAAAAAATTATACTTCAAAACACAGCTTTCAATTGCTATGTGAAAACCTTTGGCAAGGATACTGTGCATTCCTAGGAGGATTTCAATTAGTTTGCTGCAGAACAAAACCTGAGTTACGGATAGTAACTTGGATACAGTCATACACACACAGAAAAAGGAGAACTCTCTCTCCTCCTGATCTTTTCCCTTAAAACAAACAACGATCAACATGTCATTATCTTATTAAAATGGACTTTGCAAGTTGGGGTTTTTTTCCTAAGTGAAAAATATTTATTACAAAACTGTTTCTAATTCAAACCTGTTTGTACTGCCCCAAACTATTACAGAGCCTAACTTCATAAAATCCTGTGATATCTGAATGTTTAAGCTGCTAGTGTTGAAGTGACATATGAAGACACAGCTTTATGTGAAGAGATATGTTTACATTAAAGACTGGATTTGTACATCCCTATTTCAGATACAATGTCTGATTTATTTTTTAAAATATAATTTGAGACATGCTGGTCTTAAAATATTTCTTCCCCTCAGGGCATCAGAATAAAAACAGGTCTTAACATAAAAAGGAACCTTAAACCAGTATCCTTCAAATCCAATACTCTCAGCATTCTGCTCTCATCTTATAGGAAATCTTCACATACATGATAATTAGTTTCCTTAAAGGCTAAGGCTTAAATCTAATTTCTTTGTGTTGTAAATTCTAATTATTCAGAACAAATAAATTAGCAGTACTCTTTTATTGCTTAAAGCAATGCAGAAGCTTGAACTAATCATACAACTGGTGAAAATTTCCAAAAAAGGAAATAAAGCTTCATTCTTCACATTCCAGTAGACTGAAAAAGGGCTCCATTAACACTAAAGGGGAAAGGGCCAGTGACCTAGAACTTTCCTCATGGTCTGAAACCATTAATGAAGTCTGCAGAATAAAGAGTAACGGCTATTCAAAATCCAGCACCTGTCATGTAGCAGCAGAATGAATAAACTGAGCTCTAATTTACTCTGACTTGCAGCATATCAGGGATGCAAAAGCAGTTTGTCAGAAAAGACCATCTTTCGGGAGTCACATTCCTGGGAAAAGGCTGATTCCTGGAGACCTTTAGTTTAATAGTAGAAAAAAATCCAAAACACTACAAAACCAAACCAACACAATCAAACAATTCCTTTTATACACCAGTCAGAAAGAAAGAAAAGGTCTTGGGGATAAGGACATCTTATTTATCCTTTTTTGAGGAGACAAAATCAAACTGATTTTATGACTATTCTAATGTAGTACTGAACACTATTGAGTCTCATCTCATTTGCAAATTTTACAATCACAAATGTCACATTTATTCCCTACTGGAAGACAGAGTCAACTTGAGCATGCCCTTCAAGAAATTCTCTCAAACTCTCTCAAAGACTTCAGGCATCTCAACAGCAGCCTCTTGTTTCTTAGCACATATTTACTGATAAATAAAAATAGTGCATCAACAAGCATCAGGATAACAAAACTACTTTGAACTTTCATGAAATTACTTTTGGGCGCCAACTAAACCACACACTTTGTTCACGAACAAAGCCATAGGAGGTTCCATATGAACCTAAGGAAGAATTTTTTTCACTGTGAGTGTGACAGAGCATTGGAACAGACTGCCCCAGGAGGTTGTCAGTCTCCCTCTCTGGAGATATTCAAGAACTGTCTGGATGCATTCCTCTGTGATCCTGCTCTGGCAGGGAGCCTGGACCAAATGATATTTCAAAGTCCCTTCCAGCCCCTGACATTCTATGATTCTAAGTCATTCCATACTATTTGGATTAACAAAACAAAGTACACATTTCATATTGTTCAAGGAAAAGTTTAAAACCAACCAATCAACACAAAATTTATTTGAGCTCAGTTTAAAATTTGGCTTTCTGAAAGGAAACCAAGGAAATACAACATTATTGGAAACACCAAACTATCTGATGCCTTCACAAACGGCATTGCTCAATTGCCAAAGCCATCTTGTAAAAACTCCTCACTATGCAGAAGTGCATTCTACTGCTAAACATTAATATTTTAATAAGAATTCTTTTTGAGGAAAAACAAGTAGAGTATTTGTTCTTACCAGCAAAAAAGTAGCAAATAACTTCTCAAAACAAACACTATCAAAATCATTAAGATATTTGGAGAGATTTGAAAATTTACAATATTTTTCTGCTAGTCAGAACAAACATTGAATGCTGTTTTTGAATGTAAACCATAGCTATCTGTAACTGGAGAAGAGACGTATTTGTGTGTGCAGCCTATTTAACCAAGGTTATAAGCCCTAGATGACTGCTGCAAGAACTAACAGAACTCTTACAATACTAGAAACATTTGAATACATATCTAGACAAAAAGTGTGACTGATTTTGGTACTAGAAATTCTTTTGGTTCTGTTAGCAACTAAAATGCTTCAGTTTAAGGAAAGAGGAACAAATTAAAAGAAAAATATTTCCTACTTAGGATTAGTGTATTGGACATATCCTTTCTGGATCCATCTTGATTTCATCCTTGAAAGAACAGTTGAATTCACTAAGCTCCCTAGGCTTTTGAAACATCTGGAAAGAAAAGGAGCTGAGAATAATGTACACTTTAAATACTTTTGAGAAAGATTATCTGTCTCAGCACAATTCTGTTTCTTTAAAAAAAAATATAAAAAAAAAAAATCCTAGAAAATAAAATTAAAACAACACACTCCAAAAACACAAAGAACAGGGAGGGGAAGTGGAACCAAGCAAAAAATCCCCAAACAAAAACAACCCAACAAAACCAACCAACCCAATAAAGTCCAAATAAGCAAACAAACAAAATATTTTAAAAAACCAAAACCCTTCTCAAAAAAAAAACCCAAAACCCAAAAAAAACCACCCATCCCCAAACGAAACACCCCACAAACCCTAAAACTCTAAACCATACTCTATGCCCCATGTAAGCAGTAACACCAACAAGAAGAAACTAAAAAGAGCTGTCTCAAATACACTTCTGCACACCAAAAACAAGGGCAAGGAGAACCAACAAAATAATAATGCCTTATGTGTCTCTCAGTGCTATTAAAACATGACAAAAACCACAAAACAGGAGTTACATTCTGAAATGAGGGAAACAAATGAACCGGAAGAAAATAAACTAGAGGGAGGGTAGCACATGAAGAAGGGCTTGTTAAATCCTTGAAGACAAAACCAAACTGCAATTTACAAGTTAATCTAAAAGTGTTTGAAAGTTAGTTACAAAGATAATGGAGGCAGGCTCCTCTTGGAAGCAGCAGATGTACAGCAAAGGATACAAAAAGCATCAACTGGGCACGAAGAATAAAACTGCAGTGACAGGACTGTACAGGCTACTCAGACAGGGGAACCTCCATCCTTGTGGATTTTCAAGCCATTGCAAGACACAGTCATGGCTAACCTGACCCATGGGAGATGGAAGCAGTGCTCTGAAACTTCCAAAAGGTCCTGTTGACCAACATTTCTATGCATTTACAAAGCCAGCAGGGTTGTTAATTTTTTTTTTCATGCCCTGTCCTCAACTCTCCCCCAAATGTCTCTTCAGTGTCCACTTGCCTTTTATTTTTCTTACATTAGGGCAACAACTGAGATTAATGCTTCGTTCCTAAGATGATTCAAGGAAAATGTTCTGTGATTCCAAGTTCTGTGGAAAGACAAACAAAACCCTATCAAAGAAGCAAATCACCAGAAGTTTAGAAGATTACATAGAAAAGTTCTTCTTTCAAAACCTGAAGTTTGTCTTTGAAACAGCCAATTGATACTCATTAGAACAATGGAGAAAGGACTGTTTAAAATGCACACAAATGCCTGCTTCTTCCTTCAGCTTTTGTTTAAACAGTAATCACCTCCAAAAGGTGAGCTGCTTATTTACTGGTTTACTTTTCTAGCTCTTATTCTGCTTTCTCCATAAATAGATATACATGTGGGTATTAGAGTCAAGTCATACAGCACATGACAAGGGCTATTTTGAGCAAGGAGTTCCGAATGCACCAAATCTGGAAAGGGTCATGTTCCAATGGATTTGTGATCCAATGTTTCACTGATTATCAGATCAAAGTTGACAAACTCAGAAATCTATACTTCACATTAATTACTGCTTGCTCTTTTCTGGTGATGCATTCACTCGCATTTCCTTCTGCTGCCTATTAATTGGTTCTCTTCTTTTACAAATTCCATGGTGGAAGGTCATGAAAAGTTTTAACACTATTGAGAGCTGCAATTTTCTCAGATTTAAGGAAAAGAAGAAATAGGACTCAGATGTTAAAAGCTGCAGAGGAAAACCAACGAAATATTAGCTTTACCACTACTTTCCCAATAAAGAAAATAGTTACCAATCCATATGCCTGGCTACTCTGTTCATCTTCCAAGCATAAGAGACAAGATATATATGATTTTCATGTAGCTTCTCTACAAAGCTCTGCATACAGCTGCATGATCTTTGTGAGATGAGACACAAATGTGCAGCCTTTAACTAATCATTTTGCATAGCACCAACCTCAGTCCAGTGAAAGCCACTGGAGAAGGTATTCTGGTGTACAAGTCCAACTGTCTTTCCAGAATAAGGTCCAAGCTCCATAGTCGACAAACCTACAGTAATTATGATTTCACACTCATTTTTCCTCCTGATTTTGAAAGACTGCTTTCCTAGGTTTCTGGGCAGGAGTTCTGAAGAAAGGTCATACAAGTAAGATAATACAACTATGATTTCACCAGATTTCTAACTAGACTCAGATTTGTCTAAAAAACACAGTTTATTCAAGTCCAAAAGGTATCTGCTATCATTAAACTAACTTACTTTTCACAAGGATTCCACATGCAATGAGGCATATATTGTGCAAACTGTATTTTCATTATGAAGTAACTTCTGAAGATGACTTTCCCAAACATTCCACTGAGATGGGAAAGGACTGTTTGATGAAAACAAATACATCTGCAGTCAGTAACAGGCAAGAGAAATCTATGCAAGAAATTAACTAATAGTAAATATTTTTCAAAGCTAAGAACCAAAGACAAAAATAACTCAAACATTTGGCCAAATCATAACAGCATAAAACGAAATTGGTAATACCTGTCTTAGGAATTAAGGCTGCCTTCAAGTTAAGCTCAGGAAAGCAAGCACACAACTCACCACACTTAGCCTCGCTAGCAGACACTAGTGAGGTGCCCATTTCTGGTAAAGTACTCTATGAGCAAGTACATGTAAGCTTCACAACACCTTCCCCCCTTGCCATGTACTATCAAGAGATGACTACCAAAGGATTTTTCATGTGGACTAATCAGGCAGCTGCTAAATGTCTGAAATGAGTAAGTGGCCAATGACAATTCCTCCTGCACTGTTGCAGGCACAGTTTAGTATCTTGCAGCATGAACCTTAAAACACCCATATATTTTAAAAGTCTCCACTTTGCCTTTTTTTTTTCTCCTTTCAAGTACCTTAAAACAGTTGAGTGAGAATTATTATTTCTTGTTTTTATGCAGGTTTTGATGTTGTTGCTGCTGACGTACCAACTCCAATAACAAAGCAAGTTTAAATGTGACAAGACTGTGTGGACTGAATTCCTGACATGTTCTTTTTGGATCAGCTGATAGCAACAGTAGACATCTAGCAATATTTCAACAATAACTGACTCAACCATAGTGCTATTTTCAAGTCAAATATTCGCTAAAAAACAAGGTATTCAATCCAGCGGCTGTGTATAAAAACTTTCTGACCAGTAGATTAAATATTCAGTAGACAAAATTATCTTTGGAACAGTAAGAGCCTGCTGGAGATAAAGAAATCTGCCTTTCAAAGACATTTCCATCTTCTGAAGAGGATTGGTCTTGAAAGTAAAAAGCACTCATCTTTAAAGTCATTACAATTACAAGCAGCAAATACATTTAAGCAGAAAATAATCACATTCTTGAAAAGCATTCCTATTTAAAAAAACCAAAACCCTCACCAAAACCATGCTAAACATACATGATTACACTTCCACCTATTTATATCATGGGCTTTTAAAGGTGTGAAAGCATTTCACCAGTAACAATAGCAACAAAACCCTCAGACAACAGCAACCGTTTGTTTTATTCAAAGCCAAAACATTTTGCAACTAATAACCTGATTCTTAATTGAAAAGTACACACACACTGCTTCATCCCAACTTCAGCAGTTCACTGATCTCTTGTAACACATTGCCTGTTCTGAGTGAAATTTATTTGAATTCTCCAAAATATCCCCCTCCCTCTTACTGCATTCCTTTCTTCCTCTCCTCACACTTTCAGTTAATACTTTTGACATTACTGGCCTCACTAAACTCAATCCTACAAATTCCTGACATTCATGTCCTCTTAATCTGAAATGTAACTTGAGGAGATGGTTAACATTTGACCTCTGCTCTACCTCAGACATACCTGGAGACAAAAAAGTCCAAAGCATGCAATATGCATTCACAGTCTGAAAGGATGTTTTATTTTAGAGTTCCCAGCACAGTCTTTGAAAAGGAAAAAAAGAATTACAACTTCAAAAGGTAATTGAATAAAAATTTCCCTACAAGCACAGTTTTGCATAACCATTACAAACTCACAATAAGAAAGACAATCCAAATAAGAAATCAATCTCTAGAAATACATACCCATGGGTCATGGTGAATTTAAGAATTAAATGGCTACCAGGCTAATGAAAACAACTCTCATTTAATTGAATTGGATGCTATAGCAGAGAATTAACAGCATTAAATCATACATTCACTACAGGCTATTAAAAAATTCTTCAGAAACAAGGTACTAGGATAAATACAGGATCGGGGAAGCAGAAAAATCAGAAATTAAAAAAAAGCAAACTACTTCTGCAAAACCCAAAATTTATTTGCTTGCTCTAAATTAAGCCAAGCAAAGACTCTTTGCCCCTTTTTCCCTTGTAAGAAATTAAGAAATGGCTGAAACAGAATCTTAAAGGTTATTCTAGCTGTTTATCCACTCTCCTACTTTCCCTCATCACACACATGCAAAAAGAAGGATTTTTTGGTTTTAGTACTTTGTTTTGGTTGGGTTTTTTCCTGCTGTTCTATTTCAGGGAAAAGATTTACTCTGAATTAAAGCCTTTCAACATACAAGGAGAAATGTACTGATATGACAAATTTTTACCTCAAATGAACTTGTTTGGGTATATAGGCATCACATCTTTTTCTCTCTTAATTACTAGTGCACACTACTGCCAGCATTTCACTGTGCCAGAATTTTGAGAGAAGAAAGAAATCAAAGGGTTGGAATACCAGGGATGAACACAATTGTTTAATGAGCCAGTGTCTCTTTGCTAGGAGATAGGCCCCAGTTGCTGTTATCTCTATCGGCTCCAGGCATTTTGTTTGTCATACAGTTAAAGCATGACTGAACATGCCATTGAGGTTGTTCTTGTTGAATCAAACCTGCAGCTACAACAGATTAAGGGAATGGCACCTTACAGCCATGATGTATGACACCGAAAATTTTAATCAAGTACTTAAAAGTAAAAAGTGGAAAATAAGGTAATTTTCTTTTGTTTTCAGGAAATCTGCAGTGTTGCTTATACTTGCACTTTTCAAAGCAACCTCAATTGGCAGCTGCTAACTCCTGAAAACACCAACTACAAAATTCGTCTTTTTCTCAGACCAAATTATTTTAGAGTACAGATTTCCATAACTGCAAGCTAAGTATACTGCAAAAATGTTGTTTACAAACAAGGTTCCTCTATATGCAAAACAGAGGAGCAGACAGAACATACTATTTAAAGTCATCTCTGTACCAGCTGCCTATCATGCAGAAAATGTGCCCTTCCTTGCACCCAGAGCTGATTTAAAGCTGAAGTCCTCCAAATCAAATCAGCTATACTTATTTTGATTCAAGGCAATTTCAGACTCAGATGGACAAACATCTGTGACCTACCACTGAATTCCTTATGCTTCTTTGGACAACTCGCTTTCCACCTCATCCAGGCTGCTCTTGCACTTCCTCTTCAGCGTATTTGGTTGCCCACACGAGTACCATTCCCTCTAAGCTAACTTCTTACATTTGTCTATGAAGTTCTTAATAGCATGCTGACTTATAAGTAGTTCATACATGTGAAGGGAGCTAGGAAATTACAGTGCAAGCTCAATTTCTGGCATAAGGCACCATCTGTTAAAAAGATCCATGACAGCAACATCTTTACAACAGTATAAAAGCTCCTGCTTCTACGCGATTTCTATAGCCATGTTCAGATGAAAAAGATCAGCCTTTTTTTCAGCATCATCCAAACAAAACCAAATTACCAACAAGTAATTTGAACTTTGATTGGCCAGAAGATCCAGGATGACATCTGAGTACTAATTTTAAGAGGAGAAATCACAGAATCACAAAATGTCAGGGGTTGGAAGGCACCTCCAGAGATCATCAACTCCAACTTCCCCTAGCAAAGCAGGATCACCTAGGGCAGGTCACACAGGGAACATATCCAGGCAGGTTTGAATGTCTCCAGAGAAGGAGACTCCACCATCTCTTTGGGCAGCCTGCTCCAGGGCTCTGTCACCCTCACTGTAAAGAAGTTTCGCCTCATGTTGAGGTGAAACTTTCCATGTTCCAATTTGTAGCTGTCACTCCTTGTCTTATTGCTGCTGACCAATGAAAAGGCCTTGGCCCCCTCCACTTGACACCCACCCATCAGATATTTGTACACATTGAACAGATCTCCTCTCAGCCTTTTCTTCTCCAGACTAAACAGCCTCAGTTTTCTCAGTCTCTCTTCATAGGGGAGATGCTCAAGTTCTCCAGTCATCCTCACTGGACTTTTTCCAGCATGTCCTTGTCTCTCTTGAACTGGAGAGACTTGTCCTTTTATTGAGCACCACCAGAAAGACTGACACTTTCATGCTTCCCCTGTCAGACACTCCTTTCATATTTCATTAGCCTCCACCTACTTTTGTTCATGCTTTAAAACTGTTCTGTTACAATGCATTTGTAGTAGTATTAATATCAGAAATACCATTAACAACATCAGAAATAACTAAGGTGCACTTAGAAACAAATATTAACTATTTTGATTAATTTCTAAAGCTTTTCTTTAAACACAAATCTTAATGACAATAAAAATAGTCACCCATCCCCCACTGTAGTGTGATATTTTAGGGGATTAACTGATCATTTAATGCCCCAGATTCCTAACAAACCACAGACAAACCACCCCCACACAAAATAAGGAAATCTGAGTTCTGAAAGTTGGATAAAAGCAGATAATTGAAAAAAATCCACTCAGAACTGTAGAAAAATATTTTACAGGCTACATTTCCCTTTTGCTTATTAGAGACTTTTGGTATTGACAAATTGCTAGTCCAACAACAGATCCTGGTTGATACAGCCCCTCCAAACTTCACCCAGAGTCCTGCTATGCAGAGTCAGCAACTGTGGCAAACCAAGACAAAAAAAACAAAAAAAAAAGGTTCCTTTACCTTTGTTTCAGATTTAGATCACTACATTACACTATTCATTAAATAAACACTGCCAGTTCAATTTCTCTAATTCATGGAGGGATAATGAGGTACACTTAAAATACTGTCTTGTATAAATGTAACCAAGCTAATTTTTGCATTTTAGCTCCTATAAATCACTGTATGTACAACTTCAGTGAAACACACTTGTCCTCTCACAAGAGGAGGCTGAGGGGAGAACTACTATCTCTATACCTACCTGAAATGAGGTTGTAGTGAGGTGAAGCATGGCCTCCTCTCTCAGCTAAGAAGTGACTGAAAGAGACAAAATGGCTTCAAGTTGTGCTGAGGAGGTTTAGATTGGATAGTTGACAAATTTCTTCACTGAAAAAGTGGTTAAGCACTGGACCAGGCTTTCCAGGGAAGTGGTGGAATTGCTGTCACTGAAAGTATTCAAAAAACACAGCAACATGGCACGCAGGGACATGGTTTAGCGGTGAATTTCTTAGTATCAGGTTAACAATTGGACTTCATGATTTTGGAGGTCTTTTCCAACCTTTATGAGTCCATGATTCTCACTCAAATCCTGCCAATCCTTCTCTCTTCCATATGCTCACCTCTGTTGTTCCAATGCAGGTTTTGTCCTGTCATACTCATTTTCAAACTGTTTTGTATAACTAATAAATCAGAAAACAGCAGCCAAATTAGCTACTCAGCTGCATTGGTGAGAGTGATAATGCCCCAAAGTACGATCCTGGATCCCTGTGCAAATTTCTATTCAAAAGCCACGGTGATATATTTAAGTTGTGTGATTGTTTTCCTATTAATTATGAATTTAATATTAATTTCTCTACTGAGTATTAAAAACATGGCTGTCACTTTAAAATACCAAACTGATCGGGCCAGGAAATGAAAACAACGAAATTCTTCAGTCCAATCAACAGAGTCTGGCTGCACACCTGGACAATGTTTACATAAATGTCTTGAAATTGTTTACATTAAAAAGGTACAGCTAGAGTCAGATAAATCATCTTCTGCACGCAGCTCAATTCCTCACCCTGTAAATAATGATTCTAACACAGATGCCAATATTAATTCTAGTATGCCACCAGAAGCCCAGGTTCCCCAAAATTCTGACCAACCACAAGCTCCATCTTCTGTTAAACTAGCCCCAGCAAAAGTGAAAGCTAAAGTTCAATAAAAACATGGGTCGAAAGAGGAACTAAGTTGTGCTGCTTGTCCATCTGATTTCCCACAGGAGGAAGAGGAAGACAAAAAACTTAGCGTCAAAGATCTGACTGGTTTGCTTAGGTCTAAGGACAATGCAGGATTAGTTAACAGGTCAGATGATGGCTCTCAGGAAATTAGGAATGCTGTTAGAAGAGTATTGTATGGCCATCTACCAAGAGACCAGCCAGGAGAAGAGGAGGAGAAGGATGACATCCAAGGCTCTAATGATCCCCTTAGAGAGGTCAGGGAAGTTAGAAAGGAATACTCAAGGGAATCAGGAGAGCCAATCCTAAGCTGGCTGGTGAGATGCCGTACTATTGGTGCAAATGCCCTACAGGTAGGAGACAAGTCTGCAAAGCAGCAAGGCCCACCTGAAAAAGAGAGCGGAGTGGACAAACACCTGGCAACTGATCTGGGTGTGGTTAGCTTGTGGACACGTCTTCTATTGGCTGTAGGTATAAGACACACATCCCAAGATGACTTGCCATGGGTAGCTAGGAAGTGGAAGACAGTTGAGCAGGGAATTAAGCTTCTGAATGTGTTTGCTGTGAAGGAAGTGCGTTAAGGAAATCATGCCATACATGAGCCTGATAACATCCCTCTGGGATCGGGTCTCATGAAGAAAATTATTAAGCTTGCTCCTTCATCCTATGCTAACATCCTAGCTAGCAAGTTTCTCTCAAAGGGTAATAATGAAAAGCTCACAGTTGGTGAATTTACTGATCAGCTGAGAGAAACTGAAGACAGCTTGTCACATACTACACCAATCTCAGCCACAGAAACTATGACTGCAGCGCTAAAGGATATGACTACAGAACTAAAAGATAGCATGAAACAACTGAAGGAGGAACTTCAAACTTCCATCTCAAATCTGGCAAAGGATACCATACCATCATCATCTGACTGGGTGCATGTTTCTGCTATCAGGAACAGACGCCCACCTCCTGAAAGGCAATTTCGGCCCAGGAGACAAATTCCACCTAGACACCAGCAATCACGTGCGTCACTCTGGATACTCCTGCGTGACCAATTTGGTGAGAACATGAACAAATGGGATGGTAAACCTACTTCAGTCCTTTCAAAGAGAGTCAGGGAACTGCAGAGTGGCAGAAACAGAGGCAGCAATGCTAGAAGAGTAGCTGTCACTTCTTCAGCTCCTCAGAGCAACTGCAATTATTCTAATCATTGTAATTCCTCTCACAAGAACAACCACCATTATGTACACCCTACATGCCATGTTCAGCATTAGGGGTGCCCTTCCTCTAGCCAGGAGGAGGAAAGGGATAGTGGAGAAAACCGAATCTATTGGAATGTATTCATTAGGTGGCCTGGCAGTTCAAAAGTTCGGAAATACAGGGCTTTAGTTGATACAGGTGCTCAGTGTACTTTGTTGCCATCAAATTGCAAAGGGACAGAAGTTATAACTATTTCTGGAATCACTGGTGGATCTCAAGAGTTAACTAAGTTAGAGGCTGAGATAAGTTTAACTGGTAAAGAGTGGAAGAAGCATACTATTGTAACTGGTCCTGATGCGCCTTGCATTTTGGGAATTGACTTTTTGAGACAAGGTTGTTTCAAAGATCCTAAGGGTCATAAATGGGCTTTTGGTATAGCATCAGTAGAAATTGAGGATGATAAACTGAAATTGTCCATTAGACCTGAACTTTCAGATGAATCTGCAGTTGTGGGACATCATAAAACAGAGGACATGAAACTGCCAATTGCTACTGAAACTGCGCATCATAGGCAGTACAGAACGAACCGTGCCTCTTTGTTGCGCATTCATCAGCTAATTTGTCAACTAGAAAGTCTAAAGGTCATTGAGAAAGCTCACTCACCTTTCAACAGTCCTACTTGGCCTGTGCGCAAGCCTAATGGGGACTGGAGACTGACAATTGACTTCTGTGCCCTCAACGAGGTGACTCCACCCATGAGTGCAGCAATACCAGACATGCTGGAACTCCAGTACGAGCTGGAATCGAAGGAAGCCAAATGGTATGCTACCATAGACATTGCTAATGCTTTCTTCTCTATTCCCATAGCCAAGGAATGCAGGCCTCAGTTTGCATTCACCTGGAGAGGAATCCAGTATCACTTTGATCGCCTACCTCAAGGCTGGAAACACAGTTAAACAAAGTTTTTCTGTTCTAGGTTTTACCTCGCGTCCATCACAACAAAATCTACAATACATCTGAGCACGAACCCAATGTCACCTGGAAGTCCCTGGTCTCATCTCATATGTGAGGAGACAAACTGTTTCCTGAGCTTTTGAATCACCTACATCCAAGATACATCTGGAATTAACTGAATTTGTAAATATTATGTGGTTTAGATTAAATACATAATTCTCATTAAAACTCTGGGTGAAGTAGACAGGGGTGGATTGTGTTGGTTTGAGCTAATTGGAGAATTTGAGTGAGAAATTAGACTACTGGCTGAGAGTTAAACACAGTGTGTCACTTCACCGAATTTTACTGAAAAAGGAAAAAAAATTGTTTTTAAGAACTGTTCTGAAAACAACAGATAGCAGACGGCTTCTGATAGTTCTGGCTGCGGCTGCTTCTCTTGCATGGTCTCCCTTGTCTCCTTTGTCTTAGTAGCTAATTCAGAGTAAAACTACTAACTCCTTTCCACTAATTCCCCTGACCAATCTACTTCAGCTTATCTACAGCATCAACAGGTGGTGAGATAAGACTGGGGAAGGGGGGGAAAGTGGTAGGTGGTGGTTGGTTACTCCTCTCTTGGAGATTTTGGTCTCTGGGAGGGGTGTGGTATCTGTATTACCTTTTTATTGTATATATCTGTAAATATCTGTTATACCTTGTAAATATTTGCTTGTATATTGTGCATTGCTATAAATATAAAGCTTCATTTATTAACTTCCAGTGTTTTTGAGTCCTAGCCAGGGTTTATAAAAGGTGGGGGGGGGGCAGGTAACTGCTAAACCTCTACATCCAGTTTCCTAATCATTGTAGATTTAAAGCATTTAATGTTCACTGAAACCCTACATGCACACAAATCAATAACAAATGTCTGCTAATGTAAAAACAAAGCTGTTTAATGCAACATAGTGGCAAGCTACTAAATACTCTTGGAAGTGGGAAACAACACATCCAAAAGTCCCAGAATGAACTTTAGCATCACTGCATCACATCTGCATATCCACATCTCCCAGTACCTCTAGGTCACCACAATTTACTAACCACAAGTTCATTAATGCACAGCACCATAGTGCTGCTCCCAAATCCACTGAAGTGGATTTCAAATGAAAGCAACAATCCTCAACGTAAACCTTATAAAATGCTGTAAGAATATTTACACTCATAATGGACTAGATAATTAACTGAAAGCTTACAGTTTAGAGAGTTAAGGCTTCAACTCTCAGTTTCTAGTCCCTCTGAGCCAGGTAGCAGCAAGTGCTGAAAGCTTTATAACATACAAACAAACAACCAACCTCTAAATCTTTCTAAATAAACAGAACACATAAAAAATTATGAAGAATCTAAACAGGAAGCAGAACTGCAACATAAACACTGTAATACACCCATTTAAAATTTCTTGGTTTGATTCTCAAACATTATAAAAAATATAACATGCTATGAGATGTGGTTTCTAGCATTAAGCTGCTTAGCAACACCTGCATTCAAATAGCCTCCAGGCAAGTTTGACAAACACTGATCTGACATCTAACCAGTCTAATTATTTTTTTTTTACTTGAAAGGAAGAAGCAAACCCACAAAATGGGATTATATTAAAACACCCAATTAAGTTTCAGAGTGAGGATGACTGTCAAATACTCAGATGCTCCTCAGGTTGTGCCTCAGGCTAGCTAAAAATAACTTCTACATTTTGCCATAAATGTCAACTGCCTGAGGTGGCCATTTCATACAAGATGATGACAATGCAGATAATCTTCCACAGGATAGAAGATATCTTTATGAGCACACATTGTATAAGTTTCTCTATTTTTTTGTTTAGTTCCCATTTCACAAAATTTGCCCTTAGGGTTTCTCTTTCTTTCTAGCCAAAAAAGTAAATGAAGAATTATTCAGGACGTTTCCAATTTGTTCAATCAGTAACAAACAAAAAGCATAGAGAAACAGGTTGAACAGGAAATTCTTTCATGGCTGTGTTAGGACCAACTATACTCTGGCTATGCCATTTTTCAGAAGCACCTCAATGCAGGCATCTAAATATTTGATTGTCAAGTGCAAGCCCCTAATTTAATTAAGTATGCTTGAAATGCCCAGTTCCAATGTATTTGACTGGAATGCTTTATTATAGTGCTTAGTACCTCAAGTATACACTACTGAAATATTCAGCTGTAGGTGTCCAAATCTGAAAAATGACCACATCTGATAATTTTTTTACTAGAGTACTTGATACATTTGTGAAAGAAATAAGTATTCCTTTTGCAAAGAAGTACTTCATTAATGCAACATCCTTATGGTCAGACTTCCAGCAACACTACTGCCTACTTCCCTAATACTCAGATCTGTAACTTGCATGCTCTTCTTGTACTCTATCTTCTCAAAGCATAGAATCACAGAATGTTAGGGACTGGAAGGCACCTCAAAAGATCATCTAGTCCAAGCCCCCTGCTACAGCAGGATCACCTAGAGTAGGTCACACAGGAATGCATCCAGGTGGGTTCTAAATGTCTCCAGAGAAGGAAACTCCACAGCCTCCCATGACAGCCTGTTCCAGTGTTCTGTCACCCTCACAGGGCAACATTATGCTTACGTGGAACTTTTTATGTGCCAACTTGCACCTGTTGCACGTTGTTATATCACTGGACATCACCAAGAGGAGCCTACCATTTGGTATTCTATGACTTTATAGAAAGCAGCCTTGTGAAAAAGGACTTGAGGGGGCTGATGGATGAGAAGCTGGACACGAGCAGACAGTGTCAGCCTGCAACAGAGAAGGCAAATCACATCCTGGGGTTCACCAAAAGATCTAGAGAGGTGTTTCTGCCATTTTCTGCTCTAATGAGACCCCACCCGGAGTGCTGCACATTCAGCTCTGGTGCCCCCAAGATAAGAAAGACATGGACCTAATGGAGCAGGTCCAGAAGAGGGCCACTAAAATGATCAAGGGGTTGGAGCAGCTCTGCTATGAGGACAGGCTGAGGGAGCTGGGGGTGTTCAGCCTGGAGAAGAGGAAGCTCTGGGGAGACCTAATAGCAGCCTGCCAGTACCTGAAGAGGGCCTGCAAAAAGGCTGTAGAGAGATTGTTTGCAAAGGCCTGCAGGGACAGAATGAGGGCAATGGCTTCAAATTAGATTGGAGCAGATTAGATTGGATGATAGGAACAGGTTCTTTACTATTGAATTGATTGTGGGCAATTGAAGAGGCAGAAATTATAAATTATGTAGCTTTTATAATTTCCAAAAAGCCCCACCCACAATCTATGTGTAAATTAGTTTAAGTTTGGGTCCTAATTCGTTAGGAAAAGTCTTCACAAGGATGCCTTTTTAGGTAATTTAGGAAAAATCAGAAAAATTGGAAAGGTTTGGGCATGAAACAGCTTTGCCCTACTTACAAATGGGAGACAGTCTCTTTCACAGCAGCGTCCAGAGTCCAGAACCCACCAAAGTCCAAAATGACTGTAAGCACAGCTTTCATGGAGCCACGATCGTGAAGCAAGGAAGGGGAAAGCCAGAGCACTCCATGGTGTTCCCACAAATGGCTGCAGTTTACCATTAAAGGCAGGTCCTGCAGCAAAAAGCCAGGATGCGACGGCGTAAAAGTGGGGACTGTGCACTTTCTCATCCCTGTCTTTCCAGATGCTCGTCAAGGTCAGGCTCAAGGTCCCTGTAAGGTCCATGAAAGGTCTGTCTCCAGGTCCATGCAAGGACTCTACTCAGGTCTGTGTCCAGGTCCCAGTTCAAGTCCGTGTTCAGGTCCGTGCAAGGGTCCGACTCCCATCTGTCCAGTTGCCATATATATATACTGGCGTGATTTGTTCCTTCCCTGTTCAAGCCCATGGTGGGGGGAGCAGGTACTCTACACCTATTTTACTCCACATTCCAAACCTCTGGTGGCAGAAGTGGGGAGGGATGAAGACTGTTTCCTGCCCCATTCACACCTCCGGTGGGGCAGAGACTTGAGTGTGCCCTGCAACAGTGGACTTGGGTGGGCCCTGACACAGTTCACACCTCATTCAAACCTCAGGTGGGGCAGGGACTTTGGGTGTTCCCTGCCACAACTATGAGGCTGGTGGAACACTGGAATAGGTTGCTCAGGAAGGTGGCTGAGGCCCCATCCCTGAAGATATTCAAGTTGAGGCTGGGCAGGGCTATGGGCAACCTGATCTAGTTGAGGATGTCCCTGCTGACTGCAGGGAGGTTGGAACGGATGACCCATTCTCAGACCATTCTATGATTCTATGGCATGCTCAACTGTCATGAAATAAAATGCCAAATCTGTGCACTAGTCATGTAAGCCCAAAACCTACCCTTTAGCCTCTTCTCAGGACACTATATCAGAAATTAATGGGATTAAAAATAAAACAACAACAAAAAAACAAAAACAGAGAGCAGGTTTTCGGCATCAAATACAAATATGGAGCATCTAAATCCATTATACCGTCTTCTTTTTTATTTAAAGGCCAAATCCAAAGGGATGATCTGGAAAATCTCTCTCTATGCATTAAGATTTTAACTCATTCCACGTGTCTCAGCATTTTACAGATGTTTGAGTCTTCTGTCTAATTGCAGTGACAGTGTCATACAATTATCCTGAGATGCACATTATATAGGAAAACTTAAATCTTTCATCTTGAACCAGTACATTATTTTAAGTAGCACTTGTTCACATAAGTATATGAGAGCTTTCATTGTAAGGAAAAAAACTGTAATATTCAACATGGCTGTGTAATAGGCAAGTTAAGCCATTCACTTGACAACACAGTTTGCGCCAGGATCAGGCACTTCCAGGTTCCACTCCATTTCTCCTGTTCCAAAATACCCAGACCTTTACCCAAACCAGACATCACAGAGAACTCTAAGAGTACTTAAGAAACCACATGGTTATACATAGAAAAGCCTACAGTAGTCCTGATATAAAAGACATTACTTTTTTATTCTAAAGGCAACACAGCTCCAGGAAAAATTACTAATCACTAAATGATATATCTGAGAAGATAACAGATACTAAATCAGTATCAAGAATGGAGCAGCCTCGCAAGGAATCTTTGCTGTGTTCTACATTACACGTGCCAAAATTGTTTCTGCATTCTAAAGAATATGTGCTGTGTTTAACACAGCATGAGGGCAGCTCATCAGTTCAGAGGTATTAGCAAAGTACTGTTAAGTAGTTGTATGACTAGTGATCAGTACGGCTTTTGACATTTGGCTTGTTAAAACATGAAGACTGAAGTCATGATACTACTTCAGACCAGATTTAGTCTGAAAAAATTAATAAGCCACATAGACATGAGATTAAAAAAAAAAAATCAAAAACCTACCACACACTGCATTTCCATTTGTTATTAACAGAGGCTACAGGCACAACTTAGAACACCTATTTTAAAATACTTCAGAAAACTAGGGCTAATAAGGCATTGGCATAGTTCTAACTTGACAAAGCACTGCTCAATTAATAATAATAAATAATTCCTAGGTTAACCTGCGAAGTCAAAACAAGCAGTTTTATGAAAAAGTTGAGATTATGCTTCACATCATTGAAGAATTACTCAGATTAAATTAGTTCTAAGAGCTGACAGGAGACTAGGAATTCTTAGAGCTCTTTCTAAATATCTACTGACAGCATATTGTTGTCTTTAGAAGGATTTTTTTTATGTTAGGTTTGTTTAATATATGTTTCGTTAATTCGGTACTAAAGTTTGCAACAAAGAGTCATCTTGCCTAAGTTCAAAAGATCTTGAAGAATATACTTATTTTTTAAAATCAGGTGAAATATAACAAATCAAAAAGCTTCACACTTTCTCATCAAAGAACAATGTTCTTACAAAAAATATATTTTTTTAAATTAAAAAGGGAAAAGTTTTTCTCTTAAAAATAAGTCATCTAATTTAGCATAACTATTTCCCATTTGCTAACCTAAAAAGCCCCAAACCTTAGTACGCGAATATGCACTTGTAATTGAAGAGGATGAAAAAAATCTCTAGAAGTAAATAATATTTCATTTGCCACCATCAAATTTAGCACAGTATTAAAAACTTCTCTGCTCTTTCCAATGATAAAAGATGCTTGATTTCCTTTAGTTCTGGTGGCTGTAAAAGGGGTGTAAAACAAGATAAAAAGCACCATGTGAACCCTTACCAAATTATTTTAAATCAAAGACCCACTCAGTTATGAATATTGAATTTCTTTGTTTTGCGGCCACTTCAACCATTAACAGCCAGCTTCTTCCAAAGCCTTAATCCAAACACAATTTTAAAACACTTAGAAATTTTTACATGCAAGCAAAAATAATTTCAAAAAATCCTCAAGTAACTTTTCCCTTTCTCTGTCTGGAACATAATATAAAAATGAAAGGACAAAATATATGAGAGAAAAAGAAATGTCAACATTTTTAAGTGCAAATAAGCTGCTTGTCTGGTAGGGCCTGGATAATTCTAGATGTTACAGTACATAGGAAGGAGTAAGAGATTGGCTTCTGGTAACTAAAAGAGGACATTACTGAAGAGCAGGTTTTATAAAGGTAACTTGCTGGTACATTCTGAACAACTAGATGTGGTTGGTTCAGATAGTAAGTTATTTACATTTCCACTTTAGAAGTCTTTACCAATGTACTTATTTCAAAAGTCTGCCCTTATTACAAATTCTGGCAAACTAAAAGGAGATAGACAGTGAAATCACCTGAACTTGGCTGCACAAGAACTTGTACGATGAGGATCCAGAACTTATCATTCAAAGTGATCAAATAGCCAGGGCCTGCATTTCAAACAAAACAGAAGAGCATACAAAAACTTTCTGAACCAATCTGGATGGGTCATCTATTTCCAGTGTAAAAGTCTAGAAGAGAATGGTGGATGTGCATGGATTAGCAAAACCTCTTCATCCTCATGTACAGTTCCACAATAGCTTAAGCATAGTTTTACATCAGATGAACCACTGAAATCTAAAAGTTCAAGTACTTGTATAAAGTAAGAAAAACAACCACAGACCCTGCTCAGATACCTATCTATCTATGTATCTATATATATANAACAAGAGAGCATACCAGAGATCTCAGGAAATGAAACAAAATGAAATTAGAAAATATCTCCTAAGCATCATGACAGCCTGGCTCCATAAAATACCTAGTGATCTGGAACCATGACACGAGGCTAACAGAAAACTACATTGAGGCTTTGGAGGGAACAGGAGAAGAATCATAGGGCTCTAAAAGTTCTCAGAAATGTGGACCTTTTTGCCCAGTGACTTTTTATGGTAACAGGTTTAAGGGGAGACTGAATGAGTACTTGGAAGATAGAAATTAAGTTATCTGTTTAGCAACCTTCATCTGATGCTGCAAGTCTTCAAGATAAAAACTGGAAAGAAGCTAGAAAACTAATTCACAGGAAACACTTGGTTAAAACTTCTGTGCTCTTTTTCCTTACTATGTTTATGACTATTATAGGAGCAAGATGGTGAATTATGTGTCTCCTTAGCCAGAGCCACCACAGTCTTATTTTCCCACAGTGTACAGAGAGGAAAAGCCAAACTAGAGCTTTACAGCACCATTAATTGCACCTTATGTACACATAGCAGGAAGAGATTAGTACAGATGACCACAGGTTAAAAGTCCATGCCCTACAAACACTAAACTTCACATTGTACAGAAAATAATTCATAAAATACATACCAATAAATACAGTAGAGAAGGAGGACACGCACAGATTCCTATGACTCATAGAAAGAATTAGCAAGGCCAGAAAGTGCAGAGAGGAGGAAGAAGAAAAATCTCAACTCTTGCTTGCTTGGCTTCTGCCTACCACTCTGGTCCTTGACGTCTTTCACTTAGACACCAAATATACAAAAGAACAGCTTCCATGGTAATGTTTCCATATCTGAGTGCTGCCTCAGTGCCTCAAATCTAGTTGTAACACCTCTTACTTCTGATAAGTAAAGCACACCTAAGATGCTGCTTCGTCAACAACAACAACAACAGAAAAAAAATCCAGTTATCCCAGGCAGCTACTGAGTACATAAACAGGCTCTGCAGTAGGGTATGGCTAGAGATAACAGACTTAGAACCTCAGACACAAAATCTCAGATTCATGAGGTTCAGACAAAAAGGGAGAAAGCTGTCATCATAGGGACAGCCACACACCAGAAGGGCTGCCCAAGAGGCTGTGCTGTCTCCATCCTTCAGAGGTTTTCAAGATCTGACTGGATAAAGTCTTGAGTAACCAGATTGGACTAGAGAGCTCCTGCAGTTCTTTCTGATCTTAAGTGCACTTAAACGCATTTAAGTTCAGTGTCTATAACACACAAGGCACCCAGTGCTGCCCCAGATTGTGCTTCTGCAGCTCTCCTTCCTAGTGTCAGGCTTTGAGGTTTAAAGTGACAGTTACCTACAATAACTGGTATCTCACTGTTGGTAATATACTGCATGCCACACTGTGTGTGAAGCCTGTGTCTAGTACAGATTTCTGTTTGAGGGTAGGCGAGAGTTAAGACAGGTAAATTTGCAGCTCACACCTACTTTGTTTCCCTGACAGTTGTTTGTTTGGTATGTTTTGGTGTAGTTTTTAAGCTTAATTCCAGCCAGGATGACATTCTCGTATTAGGCAACCTACCGAAGAGGCCATGTTTAACATGGTGTGATTATTGCAGACTCATAGTACACAATAGCCATGAATATGACACTTGCAGGTCTGGAGTAAGAGACCTAAAAGCAGATCAAATACAACCCCAGGTATCAGTATAGGTTGAGGACTGACCTGCTGAAAGGCAGCAAAGGGGAAAAGGATGTGGGGGTTCTAGTGCATGGGAGGTTGACCAGCAGTGTAGACTCATGGCCAGGAAGGGCAATGCAATTCTGGGGTGTATTAGAAGGGCTGTGGTCACTAGGTCTAGAGAGATCCTCCTGCCCCTCTACTCTGCCCTGGTGAGGCCATATCTGGAGTACTGTGTCCAGTTCTGGGCCCCCCAGTTCAAGAGGGACATAGAACTGCCCGAGAGTGTCCAGCACAGAGCCACAAAGATGATGACGGGAATGGAACATCTCTCTTATGAGGAGAGCCTGAGGGAGCTGAGGCTCTTTAGCTTGAAGGAGACTGAGAGGAGACCTCATCGATATTTAGAAATACGTAAAGGTGAGTGTCAGGAGGATGGAGCCAGGCACTGCTGAGTGGTGCCCAATGACAGGACAAGGGGCAATGGGTGGGAGTTGAGGCATAGGAAGTTTCATGGAAACATGAGGAAAAATTTTTCCCTGTGAGGGTGACAGAACCCTTGAACAGTCTCACATCAGAATTGGAAAGCTATGTGTTTTAGGAGATTGTGGTTTGTTCGGGTATTTTGAATTGTTGGGGGTTTTTTTTAGCTTGGTTCTTTTCAAAGAAACATATTTAGGAGACAGTACATTCAAAGCACAAACAGCCTGCTAGCAAGTCTGGGGACATTATGAAGTAATTCACAAGGCTTCTGGCAGTTTATGAATTACTGTGGAAATTAATCCATTCATGGTTTTCACTCTGCTGTTTCCTCACAGAAAGTTACATCTGTAGAACTCAATGGAGAAGGGTTGCATTTTTACTTTCTTCCATTTTATATCTACTTTGAAAACTTTCATAAATTATTAAGTATTGATATAAAGACATAAATAACACTCCCTAGTTTAAGCAGAAATATTTTACTCTTTTTTTTTTTTAAATACTTCAACTAGATGAACTTACCAAAAAAAATTAGACTATTTTTAGCTTTGAAAATTAAGAACTGGAATCAGCAGTTTCATTACAAATAGTCAAAATAAAGCCAACATGAAGACTTCTAGACTGTATCAAATTTACAATTTGTTCATTCTAGCACAGAAATAAACAAAAAAGTCTAACTCTATGTTAAAATATATTTTGTATTTCACCATTTATTCCAATCAAATCCATCCCAATGTGTTCACTGAGTCTCTCAGTAACTAGTTCTGAATATTCCAGTGTGAGGTGAATCAGGACCTCATGTATGGATTCATGTCAAATCATGAAAGTATTTTGAAAACTTGACAATCCAAGTGCTGAGATTTCTAGAGGCAGCAGCTTTGGAGTGCTTTGCCATCTATCCTTTCATTTCTTCAGGCTTCAAGACTGAATCCTTATGTCCTCCACAGCTACAAATATTAGAACTTATTTTTGAAAAAAACTATTACAAACACCTGAGCTTGCTGTTTAACCTATCACTTTCAGAAGATGATTTCTAAAAGTTACAAGAGACGAGACAGAAATGGTGGACACAGAAATGGATGAGAGAGGATCTGATCAATGTCTATCAATATCTGAGGGGTGGGTATCAAGTGAAGGGGGCCAAGCTCTTTTTGGTGGTGCATAGTAATAAGACAATGGATAAGAACTTGAACAGAGAAGATTTCACCTGTGCTGGTTTGAACTAATTGGAGAATTTAAGTGAGAAAAATAGACTGTAGGATGAGAAATTAAAATATATTATGTCACTTCACTCACAGCTTTACTGATAAAGAAAAATTTTTTTTTAAGAGTTGTAACCCAAATATAGATAAGTCAGAGTGCTTCAGACATCTCTGAGCTGTAGCTGCTCTCCTTGCATGGCTCCATTTCCCTGACTTTTGTAGGTGATTCTTAATAATTCTACTAACTTCTTTCCTACTGCTAATCTCCCTGGCCGATCTACCTCCACCTATCTGCTGCATCAACAGATGGTGAGATAAGATTGTGGAGTCTCCTTCTCTGAAGACTTTCAAAACCCACCTGGATGCATTCCTGTATGAACTACCCTGGGTGATCCTGCTTTGGTAGGGGAGGTTGACTCAATGATCTCTGGAGGTCCCTTCCAACCTCTAACATACTGCAATTCTGTGATTCAACCAGAGAATGAAGCCAAAGCACAAACTCATTCATCATTCAGGGTAGTTTCATTAAGACATTAGAAATTTTTCAGGTTTCATAATATTGTTTAATTATTACATAGCTAAGTATCAAAATATTACAAGTTTTCCATGGAAAGTCTATTTTAGTACTACTTTTCCAAACTACTAATAGCTGCATCTACCTGAGACAATACAACAGAGCAACAAGACGGACCCAACTTTTGCCATCTTTCAAACTACTTATTTTGCCCTGCTGCCTTGGGAAAATCAAAAGCTTTGCAGCATTTCCATTATTAAAGGAAAAACCAGAAAATCTTCAACATTTTCTCTCAGAGAATTTTAACAATTCAGCTACATTAGCGTATAAGGGTCTTATATAAGGGGTTTCTGCAACAGCAGTTCCAGAAACTTGAAAGTTTCCTTCAACAATGAAGAAAGGCCTCTGATTTCATCTCCCTATGGTATTCTTCAAGACAAACTGCTTAAATATGGTCCACGAGCATGTACTATTAGGTGGTAGAGTAACTGATACATCTTCAGGCTCGAAAGGTTGAACTCAATATTATAAAGTTCCACTGGCAGCCAAGGAAGTGGCATCTCTCAGGTGATTAGTGTCAATAATGAGCAATATATTTATCAACCTGAACAGTCAGATGGACAGTATGCAAAGGAAGGTTTTGGCTCAAACTAAAGTGATAGGGACTGGTTAAGAGGCTGGAAAGTAGAGCTACTATTTATATTCAGCCTGCTGAGACTGATATATTCAAAACTTCACCAGGTAAGACTCTAAGCAACTTGATCAAAACTGGCCACACTGAGTAGGAGATAAAAGATCTCTGAAAAAGTTGCAATCTGTATTACTGCTGTGATCCTGAGCCTACTGAAGTGCAGAGCACTATACATCAATGCTGAAAACTCTTAGTACCCAGCTTTAAACACACCTTCAGACCCAAGGCAGGTTGCTCACACCCTTCTCTTGTGATGAAACTTCAGTTACAGTATAACCCCACATTATTATTATTCATTATTTAGGACATGAGCTTAAATCTCTTGAAATTAGCTTACAGTTATTTTCACATTTATATGCCTGAGCCACTGGTTTTGAACAGCTAAAGCAGCATAAGCTTCTTTTGGTTTGTAGGAAAACACCAATGTATCATTTCAGCAAAGGATAAGACTAAGGCATTTTTATAACACAACAATTACACATTTTCAGAGTGATTACCTGTTTCAATGAAGCTACATACATACAAATTTGGGAAGGAATTGCTAGAAGTGATTTTTAGCAATACTTTGCAGTATGTTCACTTGAGTGAAAAGAAACAGTCATACCAACACTTAAGTCTCCCCACACTTCCACTAGAAAGCAAGGTGCTTCATATGTTTATTTCAAAATAAAAGGAGACAAACACACACCAATGGCAGGCTATTTCAACTCTTTACCCTACAATATTTTTTTTCTGCCAGAGTATCTTGTCTTTCAAGTACACTTTAGAATTATAGAATCACTTTGGTTGGAAAATCATAGAATCATAGAATGGTCTAGGTTGGAAGAGACCTCAAAGATCATCCACTTCCAACCCCCCGCCACAGGAAGGGACACCTCCCACTAGATCAGGACGCTCAAGACCTCATCCAGCCTGGCCTTGAACACATCCAGGGAGGGAGCAGACACAACCTCCCTGGGCAACCTGTTCCAGTGCCTCACCACCCTCACTGTGAAGAATTTCTTCCTAACATCCCGTTCAAATCTCCCCTCCGCCAATTTGAACCCATTCCCCCTTGTTCTGTCATTACAAGACCTTGTGAACAGCCCCTCCCCAGCCCTCCTGTAGGCCCCCCTCAGATACTGGTAGGCTGCTATAAGGTCTCCCCGAAGCCTTCTCTTCTCCAGGCTGAAAAGCCCCAACTCTCTCAGCCTGTCCTCATAGCAGAGGAGCTCCAGCCCTCTGATCATCTTCGTGGCCCTCCTCTGGACTCTCTCCAACAGTTCCATGTCCTTCTTGTGCTGGGGGCTCCAGAACTGCACACAGTATTCCAGGTGGGGTCTGACAAGAGCAGAGTAAAGGGGGAGAATCACCTCCCTTGCCCTGCTGGTAATGCCAGTAACACCATCAAGTCCAACCTTCACCTTTATGTTATCAAGCCAATATCTACACCGTGATCCTAAATTGTCACATACCTCCTAAATACCTCCAAGACTGGTCACCACCTCCCTTGGTGACCTGTTCCAGTGCTAGATAACCCTTTCAGCAAAAAAACTTTTCAAATCTAAATCTGCCCTGGAGCAATTTGAGGCCATTTCCTCTTGTCCTATCACTTGTGAGAAGACATCAACACCCACCTCACTGCAACCTCCTTTGGAGCAGTTGTAGAAAGTGATAAATAAGCTAAACAACCACAGATTCCTCAACAGCTCCTCACAGGCCTTCTTCTCTAGACCCTTCACTTGCTTTAGTAACAAAGAACAATGGGACAGATGATGTTTCAGCTTGAGTAATAGAGAAATGGCTTAGGAGGTGTACAAGGAAATGCTTCTCTTCAGCCAGCAGGCATGTACACTTATTTAGAGTTATCAACTACGTGACCAACTGGCTAGACAAGGCCATACCTGGCAAGGCTGAACCTTACCAAGCTTCCAACCATCCATTACAACCTAAACTATATACTTCCCTTACTTACTGTAGAATTGGATACTTAATGGAAAATGAAATACTTTAGATTGCATTTATTTTCCACCTAGGAACTGTATAATTTCAGATGATTAGCACCAAAGACAGAAGAGTGGGGAAAAAAACCCAATCATACAATGTGTTTTAGAATTATATCTAACTATTAACAGACCATTTAAAACCCCTACCTTCCCAAAACTGAACTTATATCTAAGTGCAAAGTTAAATGAATCAGAGAGGAAATTAACAGCTTCTGTTACTTTTCCATCACTCTTCTTCCCATTCCAGTAAGAATGACTGTTGGAATTAAAAAGAACTCCTTATGTCAAGGCATCAGTACTCTCTGTCAGAGTCCTGTGAATTCCAGCTGTAAGCACTGGTCTACAATCTGTTTCTCTATGAAAACAGCCTTATGAAATTCAGCAATATGAAAGTTGTCCATTTTAACTCTTCAAGAGAAGCAACAGGATTTCCATGTATCTCTTCCACTAGAAAACTACTGCACTGCCCAGTCTTACTCCAGAACACTACTACCTAGAGCACAGAGACCCTGGTTTTTATAAAGTGCACATGAACTGATTTAGAAGACATTAGAAGTCTGGAAAGTTTTCAATTCCAGAATTCTAAGTTTATTATGTGATATATTTGACCAAATCCCTTACCTACCTAAGTGTCAGGATATTAAAGCATATTCTTTTAAAAAACAAACCACAAAAACCCAAACAACCAAACAAGAACAACAAAAGGAAGTAAGTTTATCATGTGCTGAAAAAAAAAAAAAAAAAGATGGAAAGAAAATACAAAAAAAGTGGCCTTTGAACAGGTACTGCCCTGAGGCTTGGTCAAAATCAGAATTCACAAAGGCATCAACAGCAAAACAATCTCAACCCTTTATTCAAAATCTGAAAAGGCTTTTTTCTCCTTTCCCCCTGTCACGTTTGAAGGAACAATGACAAATGGAATCATAAGATGAATGTGCTGACAAAGCCAAACACATCATGAATAGACATTCAAGTAAAATAAATGTATTTCAGACTTGTGCCATAACATTAATATCACTGCAAGGATGGTGAGGGTATCAGGAGTTACAAATATGAGGTTTTATCCGGTACTCTGAAAAACACTACGGAGCTTTTTTTTCCCCCCCAGTATTTGCAAAAAGAAGCAAGTTGATTTCCAAGAAAATGCACAGAGATACACAATGCAAGGGCAGCACCTCATTAATATGAAGAGCTGTCCAGAGATGCTCTTTCATTTAACTTAATCCTTACAAGAGCAATCACTAAGAAAGATGAAGGCCAACTTCTGATCAAGAAGCAATAGCACAGGATTCCACTCATCTTTATAGTTTCAAGCCACTCAGAGAAGGGTTTCAATTCCCTTACAATGTACCCAGTAACTACTATGCTTGACACATTTGGCATTAACACTTTCCTTAAGATTTTGCAGCTGGGACACAGCTACTTTCTGTCACTTTATGCAACTCAGCACACTTTCTTACCCCACAGAAAGAGCTCATTACTCTCCATTTACTTAAACACTGTTTGACCTGCCAAACACCACTTTCTAAAACCAGGCAGGCAGAGTCTTGGTGGCATGTCAACAGCATGATTTCAAGAAGTCATACACTTACTGCTATTCATAAAAAGATAAACTGCCTAATTGTCCTATACAGATTCCATATTTGCATCACTTCCACCTCTTTCTCTATAAGTATCTTCCAGATTTCCCAAAAACTGTTCAGGAGACTGTTGTGTCTTAAATTTGGCAGCATCATGTGCAAAATACACAGATCAAGGTTTTCACACCTTTTAAAATCATTCATCATGCTTATTAACAGAGGAGCACTTCTGAATTTAGATGACTTCCATCTGGTTATGTGAAAATGTAAGCTTTGTATATAACCACACTTTAAATAAAACCCAGTTATCTGTCTTTACATGGACCAAGATTTTGACTATATACACACACCTTTTTAAAAAGGTAACCACAAAAATACTTGTTTATTGTGGTTGGGGATCAGAAAAAAAGTGTACCCACGTAGCCATGCCAGCAGAACCCTCCAGTGCAAACAGTTGCAAAAGCAAAGCTGCACTTTCACCAGAGCAGCTTGTTTTGCTTGCAGTAGGAAAGAATTGCTGTAACAATATAAAACATAACCCTCACCCTAGATGTGGGTTCCCTCAACACACTGGCAGTGTAGTGTAATGGGAACTGTTTCCTCTACAGATAACTAGCACGCCTGTAGAAACAAGTAAACTGAACACCTGCATCAAGTGAGCAAGTGCAAACTGAGAAATGCTTTCTCACACAGCTAAATATGGATATAAAAAGTTTCTTTTTTTTTAGGAAGAAAACTTGTGTAGTAAAGATAATTACATACAATTTAGTTACCTTCTGCAACCCAGAAAACTCTTAGGAGGCAACAAAACCCAAATCCCATAGCACTTAATATTAAGAGTGAAATCAATTTAAGATTCAACAAACTATCAAAAACTACTTTACAGCTGCAGATTATTTCAGAAGCCATTTCCAAAAGCCAACATTACTTACATGAGCACTAGCACTGAGAAAGATAAAAATCTGCCTTTACTTCTATCACAACAGTCTCTCTATGTGTGTGTATATATATATATCATCACCTCTACCTCTAACCTGTAATCATCTGTTTTCACAGCTTTCCCTACACTATGGTTTGTGTCCTCCACTGACTTCAATACAAAACACATGCAAGACACAGAACTGTTTCAGACCTCACTCTATTACATTCCTGCTGAACAGAAATCCATCATTAATGAATAACGATCTGCTAACATTCATCATGCCAATTTCAAGATAACTGAGACAACACAAACTTACTTTCCTTATTCCACCACTTTTCATTCCATTAAATTCTCCAGCTGCATTGCAACTGAAATAAGATTCTACTATTTTGGGGTAAAACCTGGTTTTCTATTCTATTTTGGATATAGAAACTTCTAGGCACTATGTCTCCTGTAAGTGTATTTTGTTGACAGTTACCCAACCATTTGAATTTCAGAGTATAAGAATCTCCCTTTAGCATCATTCTCCACCCACAGCAGCATGCTGATCATTTTTTAGTACAAAAAAAAAAAAAAAAAAACCAAAAAAAAAAAAACAACTCTGGTGTAAAGAAAGACTATTTCCTTGAAAAAATACAATAAAACACAGAATCACAGAAATGTCCAGATTGGAAAAGCCCCTCAGGATCACCAACTCCAACTGATAACCCTACTCTACAATGTTCACTCTAAATCACATCACGAAACACCACATCCAAACATCCTTCAAATACATTGAGGGTTGGTGACTCCACCACCTCCCTGGGCAACACATTCCAGTGCCTGACCACTGCTGTTGGGGAAAAAAACTTCCTAATGTCCAGTCTAAACCTACCCAGTTACAACTTCAGGCCATTCCCTCTTATTCTATCATAGAATCAGCCAGGCTGAAAAGACCTTCAACATCATCCAGTCCAACCTAACACCCAGCCCTATCCACTAAGTGCCTCATTCAGTCTTCTCCTGAACACCTCCAAGGATGAATCACTATCACTAATTACCTGTGAGAAGAGACCAGTAGCAACCTCTCCACAATGTCCTTTCAGGTAGCTGTAGAGAGCAATGTCTCCCCTCAACCTCCTCTTTATTCAGCTAAACATCCTCAGCTCCTTCTGTCGCTCCTCATAAAATTCACCAGGTTCAGTAAAGCTCTAAATAAGCACATCTCCTGAAAAGTAATTTTAAAATACACTCCACACAGAGCTACAAGTACTAAGTTATTAAATTCAGCATATACTATAACCAAGTCACCACTTACAGCATGGTAAAGCTACACCTAGCATTTAATGAGAAAGCCAGCAGAAACTGGCCTGTTGTAGATTTTGAACTTGATTAATCCAACAAGTCATATACACTGCAGCCTTCTTGCATCCAAGAACTTCAAATGACCATGCTGAACCAGTCCTTCAAAATTTTCTCATGGATAGATACATTAAAGACAGTACAAGAAAATATTCTGCAAAACACTCACTGGCAAGTAACTATGTTTGACATTAGAGACAGCTTTTGAAGCTGTCAACCATCAGGGATGATCCAGTATTACCTAGCTAAATAATTCTTCGGAATGCATGTGGGAATCATTAAACATTATTTAAGAAATGTGAAATTGTTCAAAGAGATAGCTCTGCACATGTCAGGCAAAAATTAACCACTAGCAACTCTTCCCCAATAATACTTTGTGCAACAGGTATCTGTTTATTAATATTTGACTAAAAAATATGATAGAATACTTAATTGTTAGTTACAGAAGAAATATTCACAGATGCAAGCTTTCCAATGTGCCAACACATGGTGACAGGCAATGAAGTCATTAGGCCCCTAGAAATGTGGGAATGGGCCAGAACTTGCTTTTTCCATGCCTAAATACATTAACCTTCATAAATAAACCACTCTTAAAGCAGCAGAAACTACAGTAGCAAATTCACAAATAATTGTGTGAGAGATTCCAATAGCTGCAGAGCAAGCTGCAGAGCAACCAATTCCTGGAAAGCAAAGTATATTTAGAGCAATATTTAAACAAAACAAACAAAAACCCCAACAACCACCACCAAACCTACAGAACCAGCAAACTCCAAACCACACCACTCAAAAATAACACCAAAGGAACACTAGGTCTGAAAACTAATTCAAATAACTAACACATTAGTCTCAAAACAGAAAAAAAAAAAAGCCACCACAAAACCAACCAGCCAAAAACATCCAAAGGCAAAGAAAAAGATGAGGTACACAGAAGCTGCCACTAAAATACAATCACAGAATTGTCAGGGTTGTAAGGGACCTCAATGACCATTCAGCTCTAACTGCCCTGCCATGGGCAGGGACACTTCACACTACATCAAGCTGCCCACACACACATTCAGCCTGGCTCTAAAAACTTCCAGGGATGAGGCTTCTAGCACCAATCTGAGCAGCCTGTTCCAGTGTCTCACCACCTCCATGCTGAAGAACTTCCTCCTCACATCCAGCCTGAATCTATCCATTTCTAGTTTTGCTCCATTCCCCCCAGTCCTATCACTACCTGACACCCTAAAAAGACTCTCCTCAGCTTTCTTGTAGCCTCCTTCAGGCACAGGAAGGCAACAATAAGGTCTCCTTCCAACCTTCTCCAAACTGAACAGTCCCGACTCTGAGTCTGTCTCCATAGAAGAGCCCTTTGATCATCCTCGTGGCCCTTTTCTGGACACGGTCCAGCACCTTCAGATCTTTGCTGCAAGGACTGTACAACGATGTACAATTCTTGCTGCAAAGTGCAAAACCACTATTCTCTGGGCTAGAGCTAGTTTACTTATGAAAGCAAAGACGTACCATTTTTAGAGTTCCTACAGAAGCATGGATAGCAGGCATTTTGAGAGCTTTGTATAAAAAACAAACCACAGGCCAGGAAGCTTGCATACTCTGAGGCCAGACAATTAAAGAACTCATTTGTAGTCCTCACTTTCTAAAGCAATAACATTAAAGATCTATGCCAAAATACTTCGCCGCAAACAAAAGATGCAAGCAATTGTTCTCAAAAACGACAGGACTATAATGTTCCCACTTTACTAAAATTCATTCCTCACCTTCCGACACCTTCTTGTCTGCTATGAAAGAGCATAGGATGTCACAAAAAAAGATTAGTGACTTCACGCATGAAAAACACACTTCCATCTGCTGCTGCTGCTGCTTTAGAAACAAAGATCTTACTTTCTAGTGTTATTTTAACAATCCATGCTGTTAAAACTACAAGTTCTTTCTGCAGTGATGGTGGTCACCAATATTACCGCAAAACTGTAGACTAAAATCCAACTTTGTTCAGTTTCCTGAGCCTTTCTTATTAAGTACACACACAAAAAAAAAAGCTGAAGACTTAATTATAATTTTTCTTAATTCCTCTAGTACCATTATAAATCAATGTCAGACGTTTATACTACTAGCAAACCAGTGGTGTTGGCTGATAAAAATATCTTCCTCTCCCTTTGAAAAAATACTTTTTAAACCACTACATTCTTTCCACTGCATGAAAGTCTTTTGGGTTCTAAACTGAATAGCATTTATACCTCAACATGTATTCAGAGCTGATAAATAAGTTTTCTTGCACTACTGTTGTTTTGACCATACTTTAACGGGCACGTGTCTTCCGAAAACCCTAGAATTTACCCTTTCCCACCAAGAAGATACAAAACGATGTCACGAGTCAGGGCAGGTCTAATTTTTACAGCGCAAACGGCACCAGGCCTGTTCGGATGTAGCCCTGCAACACCCCCGGACTGTCTCCAAGTCTTTGCGACGCCCCACGCAGCGCACGGAGAAAGCTTAACCCACGCCCCCAGCCCACGCGAGGAGCGCTCGGCAGCACAGCGCCGCTGCACATGGCCGCGCCCCCACGGGCTGAACCCCCCACCTACACAGGACTCTCGCCAACGACTCAGATGCCCTCCCCTGCCAGCAGGCTTACCTCGGCAGCCGGGATGTTCACCACACCTGTCGACCTCCTTTTCTCTCTCAGCTTCCTCTTCTCAATCTGCCCTTTACCCTTCCTGGCATTGGGACCCGAGTTTTTTCCTTTGGCGGCCAGCTTCTCTTCATCTTCGGGGGAGCCCGGCGCGGCGGCAGGAGTGGGCTTGGCGGCAGGCTCTGCCCCCCGACCTCCACCCAGGGCCGCCTGAGGCTCCTTGGCGGAGGCGGCCCGGCCCAAGGCGGCGCTGGAGAGGCTGACACAGTTGACGGCCCCGCCAGCAGGGGGCGCCGCGCGGTCAGGTGGGGCAGTCGGGCCTCCGGGCGGCAGCTCGACTGAGGAGACGCCCCCCGCCGGCCTGGGCTCCCCTGCAACGGCCACCCCCGCAGGGACCGGCGGCGCCTGCTTCGCCCGCATCTTCTCCCGCTTAGCTTTCCACTCTTCCAGAAAGTCCGTGGTGCTGCCACTGGCGCTGCGATAGCCACCAGTCGCCATGTTCCTGGAGAGCTGGACGGTAAGAACGCCCCACCAGCACCTCTGCCGCCACCCACCCTGAGGCAACTATGGTGCCGCCCGGAGAGAAGAGGTCCCGGCGGGGCGGGCAGGAGAGACGGTGGTGGAGAGAGAGACTCGGAGAAGCACAAATACCCTGTAAAGAAACCAAAGGGCAGTTGTGAATCGTCCCGCATCAGTGCCCGTCCTCGTCCCGCCGCAACTCCACAGCTCCCGGGAACGAGCTTTCATCACTAGCCACCCTCTCACGCCAGCCTCCGGCGGCTCGGACCATGTGCCCAGCCTTGGCGCTGCGCCCCCCGGGGCTCCCCTCACCGCCGGTCAAGGACCTCCCCCCCGGGCATGCTCGCCACCCCCGATCGCCGACGTCCGCCTGCGGTCACGATGCCCACGAAGCACTACCCCTCACCCCGAGGCCGGAGCGTGTACCATCCCCCCGACTCCTGCCTGCCTGGGGTCAGTGTTCCCGCGCGAGGCGGGGCGGAGGCGTCCGGAGCTTACCTCCCGCCCGGCAGGGCCGCGGCTCGGGCGCTCCCCAATGTGAGCCGCACCAGGTGAGCGGCACCGCCTCCCTTCGTCCCGGAAGGAGAGGCGCAGCTCCGAAGCTTCCCGAGCTCCCACTCCCTCCCCTTTCCCCATCCCGGCGCGGCCACAGGGCCAGGGCGGAAACTGTCTAGATGGCCTCGACAATGGGGTTGAGGGCGGGGAGGCCCCGCCCGGCCCGATCCGCTGCGCTGTGCGCCAGGACTTAACGGCGCCGGCTGCCGGCCTGCTGTGGGATTCTGTCACCTGTCCTGACGCCTACCCCGCGCAGGGAGGGAACACCAACCCTGTGCTCTCGACATGTGGCAGCGAGGCCGCGAGAGGAGTGGAGTGGGACGTCGCCAAGCGCGGCTGGAGGAGTCTCTCCGCTGGAGGCTTTAACGGGCGGCAGGCGGGAGCGGCCGGAGGAGGTGGTCTGGTGCCACCACCCCCGCGGCCCTCACAAGGGGCCTTGCCAAACCCGTCTCGCACCTGTTGGGCAGCCTCCGGTAAAGGGAGCTAAAGAGTCCGCCGCGTCCTGCCGGCACACGTGGTTTGGGGCCTCTTAATCGTGGGGCAGCTACCCGGGGCTCGGCCCTCCGGCGGTCCCCGATAGTACCGGCGGCTGTCACGACAAGGGAGGCAATAAGCCGCGTGTAAAGCCCGCCTTGGCCGACCATCAGCTGTCATTAGCTGAATGCGCGATGGAGGCGAAGCGCCTGTTTGGCCTGAGAACGCGGTGATTGCCGCTGCCTTCGCTCCGCCGTTTAATGGGGTCGGTGCAAGTGGGAAGAGCCTGAAGTTAAATTGCTCTCGCGGCGTAGTAACTTCCACTTGTCCACTCGGCAGACAAGTTATTTCATGGAGTTTGCTCCCGCACGCAGAGGGTTGGGAAAGAATCTGTGTTTTCGTGATGTTATTAAGAAACAAGAATTTAAGGGGCTTCCACCAGTCAAGCAAAGATTTGGAAGATATCTTCTTTATAAATGATGCAGCCTTAAATGGGGGAACTCAACTGGGTTATTAGAAAAAAACGAACATGCAGGGATGATCCATTATATGGTGTGTGTAGGTGGTAAATCAAGTGGCTAAACCTGCAGATAAAACTGATTTTTTGGTTTGACTGAATTCACTATGTCTTGTAGCAGCCTGAATTTTTGGGTTATTTTGGGAAATTACTATTTCAATAGTTTTACAGCTTGCTTAATCTTGCTTTATAACGGGTATGTAGAGGAAAGTGAAGGAGTGTGTCAGTCCTACCTTTCCAGCAGGTTCAGGACAGGATATAACCTGATGTCAGAAACAGGGAGCTCAGAGCCTGGTCTTGCATAGCTGTGAGCACTTTCTTACCTTTTCATCACTTTTTCTCATTCAGTTCTGAATGTGTCTGCCTGGTTAATAAAATCATTAGGACTTCAGAATATAAACTGCAGGTTTTTGTTTTCTCTTTACAGAAAAAAAAAATATAGATGCTATGGATAGATTAAAAATACTTAGCAATATGGGACCTCAAACATCTGGCATTAAGCTCTCTGCATCCTACAATAGAAATAACAGGCTTAGTCCAAGCAAGTTCTCTTCCACAGCAGTGGGCACTATCTCATCCTACCAACCTTCTTTGCCCTTCTGGTCATCATTCGTTTACTTGGACTTTTCACTTAAATCATATCTGATTTCTGCTGTGGTTTGATCTTAGGGTTTGGTTTGGGGTTTTTTGTTTTGGGAGAAGTTTTTTGTTTGTTTTTTGGTGCAGCACTTGGTTTTGAAGAAGTATTTAGATGCTTGTGTACATGAAAGTTACAGTATCAGGATCCACAGTGCAGATGTAACCTCTTCTCTTTTCACGCTAAGGGAAAATCCCCAAACAAACAGGCTAGTTGTTGTCTGTTGTGCTGGAATGCTGTAGCAGGCAGGAAACTAAATGGTAGGAAGAGATTCCTGTATTAACTCTACTCTTTAATACTCAGTAGTACAAAATTAGTAAATCAAGCACTTGACAAAAGCTGACCTAACAAAAGGCTTGGCTATGCACTCTCCTGAAAAAAAAAAAAAAAAACAAACAAAACGCTTACCTGTACTCTCATCTGTAGATAAGATAGAAAACTACTAGATTTTTTTAGAAAACACAATGTTAAAAAACAGCTCCTCCATATGAATTCTTGTTTATCTTTCTCATTCAGTCTTTTTTTTCCCCTTTTATACAATGAAGAGCCTTCCTTGAGAGAATCATTTCTCTGTGACAATACCATTATTTTGCCCTTCACTATTACATTCTATGAGCAGCAGAGCTGACTAAAGATGAGTAAAAAGAGTCAGATTAGAAAGCCATTGCTAACAGCACGTTGTGTGTAAGGAGATACATTGCACTGTATTCTAGTTCTTAGGACACCCTCAGTTCTCTGTCACCCCCAGTGTCCCCAGCTGCTGCCTGGACCCCCTCTCTGACAGCCCTTAGCAGCTAGCAATGCTTCAATGTGCCTGCCCCACTTCACATCTATCCACCTTTCCTATGTGTAGGAGGTGTCCTTGTCAGGCTTTAGCTGCATCTACTGTTGCTGGTTTTTTTCTCATTGTCTATTAAATTTTTCCCCCTGTTGTTTGGTTGGTTTTGTTGTTCCAGTTTGGGGGGGTTTTGTGTTTTGGGGTTTTTTTTGAGGGTTTGATGTTTATGGGGTTTTGGGGTTTTTTTGTGCAAAAAAGTCTGTATTCTCTGCAGCCTGTTATATATTAACAGAAGTTATGTTGTTGTGAGTGAGATTGGGCTTAAGTGCCCAATAGGAAAATGCTGACTGTCAGATGTTTGTATCTCAGTATCTCCCAAATAGTTTCAATACAGTGCTGAATTTTTTCCTCTGCCACAAGGGAGGACAGCTTAACAGCTTGCATACAATTTTAGAACACCAATTTTCTCTTATTACCAAAAAAATCTTCAGGATATTCTTAAGGCTTAGAAATACAACTCATTTTATTATCCGTATTTTAAGCTGGTGTAATGACAAGGATCCCTAAGCCTTTAGATATTGGAGTTTATATATTCAGTATTACAGAGTTAGACTTGACTCTAGAGGTAAAATTGCCACCAAAATTGGGTAGGATGATCTTGATTTCCTTTGCCAGGCAAAACCCAAACACTTCATTTTACAATTTAGAATAAACCCCATCATTTCTTCTTAAAATCTTGAGGAAATTAAGTTGCTTTTGGGGGTTGAGCACTTCAAAGCTGATTGCTTTGTAAAGAGTTGTAATTTCTTCTAGAGATTTGACAAAATTGTCTAACCTTATTAAGGTTTTGTGTTGAAGTTTATCTGAGACTTTTTTTTTTCTGAAGTGGCAGGTTTTGAGGGCTTGAAAATAATATCATGAACAAAATAACATCTTGTTGGATGAGGAAATTAAGAACAACATCCAAATTCTTACCCAATGTTTGTTTGCTCATTATTCCTGCACTCCAGACTTTCCTCCAAACACTTGCTATACACACTGGTGTCCTCTCTCTGAACACATTCCCTCTCTGGCACACTCTTCAAGCATCTCTGGAAGCTCTCCCCAAAGCCTCTGCTGAGGTTATTGTATTTGCCTGCCTGCCTTTCAGACACAGGTACTTTTTACTTCCACTCTGGACTTCACCTGGCCTCTGCCTGTCTCACCTGAACTTCCATGAAGTTGACTCATTTGGTGCATCTATCTGCTATTTCCCTTCTCATCCCCTTTGAAGTCTGTTCCGTCAGCACTCTTCATGTTTCTTCTCCCAACACAAACTTTTTCAGTCACATACTTGTTCTACCTGTTTTATCACTCATGCTTTGTTAAACTAGGTTTATTAAGCTTGCTCCAGTGCTGTCCTATTATATCTTCCCCTTCTGCCGCTTTCACCTGCTAGATAATCCTCACACTGATCACTGTATCCTGACTGACCTATCTGCATACTCTTTTCTGCTCTGTCCTTCCACAAATGCTGTTGTTTAAAATTGCTAGTAACTCACAGGATCACAGGACATTAGGGGTTGGAAGGGACCCAAGGAGATCACTGAATCCAACTCCCCTGCCAGAGCAGGACTATACAATCTAGCACAGATTGCAGAGAAACACATCTGGACAGGCCTTGAAAGTCTCCAGAGAAGGAGACTCCACAACCTCTCTGGGGAGTCTGTTCCAGTGCTCTGGGACCCTTACAGTCAAGAAGGTCCCCTTTTTGTTGAGGTGGAACCTCTTGTGCTGAAACTTACATCCATTGCTCGTTGTCCTATCATATGGAGCAAGTGAGAAGACCCTGTCTCCCCACTCCTGACCAGCCCTCAGATATTTATAAACATTTATTAAATCCTCTCTCAGTCTTCTCTCTTCTCCAGAATAAGAAGTCCCAGGTCCCTCAGCCTCTCCTCATAAGGCGTGTCCTGCAGTCCCCTAATCATCCTCGTAGCCCTCCACTGGACCCTTTCCAGCATATCCATGTCTCGCTTAAACTGGGGAGCCCAAAACTGAACGCAGTAGTCAAGATGGGGTCTCACCAGGGGAAAGAGAACCTCCCTTGATCTGCTGGATACACTCTTCTTAATACACCCCAGGATCCCATTTGCCTTCTTGGCCACAAGGGTACATTGCTGTCCCATGGTTAACTTGTTATCCACCAGGATTCCCAAGTCCCTCTCCACAGGACTGCTCTCCAGCAGATCACCTCCCAGCCTGTACTGGTGGAGTTTATTATTCTTCCCAGGGGCCATGCCCAGGGACACCCTACCCTAGATCAGGCTGGCCAGAGCCTCATTCAGCCTGGACTTAAACACCTCCAGGGATGTGTCCCCAACCACCTCCCTGGGTAACTCATTCCAGCTTCTCACCACTCTCATGGTGAAGAACTTCCTCCTCACATCCAGTCTGAATCTACTCACTTCCATCTTTGCTGCATTCCCCCTAGTCTTGTCCTTGTTGAACTTCATTTGGTTCCTCTGTGCCCAGCTCTCAGTCTGTTCAGGTCTTGCTGGATGGCCGCACAGCCTTCAGCTGTATCAGCCAAGCCTCCCAGCTTGGTGTCATCAGCAAATTTGCTGACCAGACTCTGACTGTCCCCTCATCAATGTCATTGATGAAGATGTTGAACACCACTGGACCCAGCACTGATCCCTGGGGGACTCCGCTGGTTACAGCTGCCCAGCTGGACCTAGCGCCATTGATCACCACTCTTTGAACTCTATCTTGTAACCAGTTCCTAATCCACCTCACTGTCTGCTCTTCCATCCCACACTTCCTGAGTTTGCTCACTAGGATGTCATGGAAGATCTTGCTAAGGTCAATGTTCCACTGGTCTCCCTGAATCTATGCATTCAGTTACGTTATCATAGAATGCTATCAGGTTAGTCAAGCATGACTTCCCCTTGGTAAATCCATGCTGACTACTCCTTGTAACATTCTCTTCCAAGTACCTTGAGATGCCCTCCATCACCTTTCCAGGGATGGAGGTGAGGCTGACTGGTCTGTAGTTCCCTGGAACATCTTTCTTGCCCTTTTTGAAGACTGCAGTGACATTGGCTCTCCTCCAGTCCTCAGGCTTATTGTCCTTCCCCACAAAAATTTTAAACCCTCTTTCTAAACCTTTCATATTAAAACTCTTACCCTAACTTCCTTCTAACCATCTTTTAAAACTCCCACCTACATTTCTAATGTAAAATCTCTCCCTGTGCTGCCACCATGTGAATTATTGGGGAAGTCTCAGGTTACCAAGTTGCCCATCAGCTTGGTACCAAAAAGCTGACTGTATTTACCCATATGGCAGAAATTAGAACTTACCTTATAAGCTTCAGTTACCTGAATAACACAGCTTCTGTTGCCTTTTGTGCTATGTTTATGTGCTGGTTTGAGGTTAATTGGAATATTTTATAAAGAGAAATTAGATTATAGGCTGGGAAAGAAAAACATTTATGATGTCTACTCCACTCATAGGTTTGCTGACTGATACAAAAATAAGAACCCAAATATAGATAAGACAGAACTGCTTGGGTCTGAGCTCTAGGCTGTCAGTCTCTCCCTCTCTATGCCTTCCAGCTGAATCCGTGTAATCCAGCTAATCAGTTCCTGTTTATAACCCCCCTGGATGATCTTCCCTGCTTACCTGACACATAAGACAGATACTGGGATAAGACTGGGTGTGGGGGGGGAAGGTGGTAGGGTGGTTGAGAACCCTTCTTGGGGACTCTGATCTCTGGGAGGGGTGTGGTGTTTCTGTATTACCTTTTTTACTGTAAATATCTGTTATATAATATAAATATCTGCTTGTATATTGTGCAAAGCTGTAAACATAAAGCTTCATTCATTAACTTCCAGCCAGCTGAGTCTAGTCTGGGTGATTTCAAAAGGGGTGGGGGGTTGGATAACTCCTGATCCATCACAGAGCACCTACAGAATCTATTCATTCTTCTTAAGGACAGCATCCTCAGACCATAAGCTTAGGAAACCCTCTTAGTCTCATGATTTATTTTGAATTATTGTGCTGGTTTGAACTAATTGGAGAATTTGAGTGAGAAATTATACTATTGGCTGAGAGAGGTAAACACAGTATGTCACTTCACCCAGACCTTTACTGAGAAAGGAAAAAAAGTTGTTTTTAAGAATTGTACAAAAAACATTAGATATCAGAAGGTTTCTNGAAAAAAAGTTGTTTTTAAGAATTGTACCAAAAACATTAGATATCAGAAGGTTTCTGACCATTCTGGCTGCGGCTGCTTCTCTCTGCATGGTCTCCTTTGTCTCTTTGCCTTGGTAGCTAATTCCTAGTAATTCTACTAACTTCTTTCCTACTACTAACCCCCCTCGCCGATCTACTTCAGCTTATCTGCAGCATCAACAGGTGGTGAGATAAGACTGGGGAAGGGGGGAAAGGTGGTAGGGGGTAGTTGGTTACCCCTCTCTTGGGGATTTTTGTCTCTGCCAGGGGTGTGGTGTCTGTATTACCTTTTCATTGTATATATGTGTAGATATCTGTTATACCTTGTAAATATTTGCTTGTATATTGTGCATTGCTGTAAATATAAAGCTTCATTTATTAACTTCCAGTGTTTCTGAGTCCTAGCTGGCATTTATAAAAGGTGGGGGGGCAGGTAACTGCTTAAACCACTACAATTAGTCATGTGAAGAGCAGCAAGCTGGACTCAGTCCTTGCGGATCCTTTCCAACTCAAGGTGATCTGGGGCTCTGTTACCTCTAAACAGCTGGTTCTCATTACAAGTTTAACACATTGTTAAAACAGATTTTGGTCCATATCACAGACAATTTGGTTCCTGTCTTTCTGTGTTTCCAAATACAAGAATGTAAATGAGTAACTGGAAACCAAATCCAGTGGTAGGTGGCTCTCTGTCAGTCTGTGTCTTGTTGGTACTGGTTACAATGCATAATCCTTCAGGGCTGTGGTGTTGGTTTGGGTCTTTTAATTAATTGTCTTAGGAATTGTTTTGATTTTGTTATTAACCAATACAAAGGCAGTACAAATTAATTAGGTCTCTCAGTTCTCACTGTGTAGCTCTTGGTTAAGCTGTTATCAATCTAACCTCACACAGGTAAGAAGCAGCACACAGCAGTAAACTGCAGTAGACACAAAACTATGTCCTAAAAGAATCATAGATAGGGTTGATGAATGTCCTCAGAGAGCTGACCAAGAGACTTGGCCTTCACAGAAATGTAGCAGATGATGCATGCAGAAGTCAGTGCGATGGCTTTTGACAATGCTTTATTTGAGCTATCGGTTCATTTGGGGATTGTTTTTTTCCTGCACCACACTATTCCTAGGACCTATTCTGTTCAGCCTGGAGAAGAGGAGGCTCTGGGGACAAATTAATAGCAGCCTTCCAGTACCTAGAGGGGGCCTAAAAGAAGGCTGGAGAGAGACTGCTTGCAAAGGCCTGCAGGGCAATGACTTCAAACTAGAGCAGAGCAGATTGAGATTGGATGTTAGGAACAGGTTCTTTACTATGAGGGTGCTGGAACACTGGAACAGGTTGCCCAGGGAGGTGGTTGAGGTCCCATAGAATTATAGAATGGTTTAAGTTGGAAGGGACCTCAAAGATCCTCCAGTTCAACCCCCTGCCATAGGCAGGGACACCTCCCACTAGAACAGGTTGCTCAAGGCCTCATCCAGCCTGGCCTTGAACACCTCCAGGAAGGGAGCAGCCACAACCTCTCTGGGCAACCCATTCCAGTGTCTCACCATCCTCACTGTAAATAACTTCCTCCTAAAATCCCATTTAAATTTCCCCTTTTCCAGTTTAAACCCATTCTCCCTTGTCCTGTCATTACAAGACCTTGTGAATAGTCCCTCCCCAGCCCTCCTATAAGCCCCCTTCAGATACTGGAAGGCTATTATAATGTCTCCTTAAAGCCTTCTCTTCTCCAGGCTGAAAAGCCCCAACTCTCTCAGCCTGTCCTCATAGCAGAGGAGCTCCAGCCCTCTGATCATCTTTGTGGCCCTCCTCTGGACTCGCTCCAATAGTTCCATGTCCTTCATGTGCTGGGGGCTCCAGATCAGCTGTCTGATGAGAACAGAGTAGAGGGGGAAAATCACTTTGCTTGCCCTGCTGGTAATGCTTCTCTTAATGCAGCCCAGGACACAGTTGGCTCTCTGGGCTGCATGCACACACTGTCGGCTCATGTTGAGCTTTTCATCAACCCAGACCCCCAGGTCCTTTTCCTCAGGGCTAATCTCCAGCCATTTGCCACCCAGCCCAGAGTTGTGCTTGGGATTGTGCTGACCCAGGTGCAGTACCTTACACCTGGCCTTGTTGAATTTGATGAGGTTGGCCTGGCCAACCTCTCCAGCCTGTCCAGGTGCCTCTGGATGGCATCCCTGCCCTCTAGCAAGTCAACTGTGCCACACAGCTTGGTGTCATCAGCAAACTTGGTGAGAGTGCACTCGATTATTATGTCCGTGTCGCTGACAAAGATGTTAAACAGCACTGGTCCCAGCACTGACCCCTGAGGGATGCCACTTGCCACTGGTCTCCAGGTGGACATTGTGCCATTGATCACTACTCTCTGCATGCGACTGTCCAGCCAATTCCTTATCCAGCGTGGTCCACCCATCAAGTCCGTGTCTTTCCAGTTTGGTGACCAGGATGTCATGTGGGACAGAATCATATGCCTTACTCAGATCCAGGTAGATGACATCAGTTGCCCTTCCCTTGTCCACCACTGCTGTGACTTCATCACAGAAAGCCACCAGATTTGTAAGGCATGATTTGCCCTTGGTGAAGCCGTGCTGGTTACCGCCAAACACCTCTTCTTGGTTTTCCATTTGCTGTAGCAGAGCCTTCAGGAGGATCAGTCAAACTGACAGGTCTGTAGTTCCCAGGGTCGTCCTTTTTTCCCATCTTGAAGGGTGTTGTATTTGCCCTTTTCCAGTCAGCAGGAACTTCACCAGTCTGCCATGACCTTTCAAATATGATGGTTTAGCAACTTCATCTGCCAGTTCCCTCAGGACCTCATCACACCTGAGGTGGATCTCATTAGGCTCATTAGTCATCTGGACTTGTGCATGTCCAGATTCCTTAGGTGTTCATGAATATGATCTTCAATTACAGTGGGCAGGTCTTCACTCCCCAGACCTTACTTTTGCCCTCTGGAATTTGGACATTGTGGTTGGAGCCCTTGCTGCTGAAGACCGAAGCAAAGAAGTCATTCAGCACCTCAGACTTATCCATGTCCCTTGTCACCGGCTCTCCATTTCCCTTTTGAAAGGGTCCCACATTCTCCCTAGTCCTCCGTTTCTCACTAACATACCTGAAGAAATTATTCTTATTCTCCTTAATGTCCCTAGCCAGATTCAACACTAGCTGTGCTTTAGCTTTCCTAACCTGATCTCTGGTTGCACGAACAATGTCTTTGTATTGGTCCCAGGTTACCTGTCCTTTCTTCCACACTCTGTAGGCTTTCTTCTTGCATCTAAGGGTGTCCAGGAGTTCTCCATTCATCCATGCAGGCTTCCTTGTATTCCTACCTGCTTTCCTCTTTTTTGGGATGCATTGCTCTTGGGCCTGGAGGATGTGATCCCTGAAAAATGACCACCTTTCCTGGCCTCCCCTTCATTCCAGAGTTGTTTTCCATGGCACCCTGCTGAGGAGGTCCCTAAAGAGATTGAAGTCTGCTCTTCTGAAGTCCAGAGCAGTGAGTTTGCTGTGCACCCTCCTTGATGCCTTGAGGATCTTAAACTCTACTGTTTTGTGGTCACTCCATCCAAGGCTACCCTTCAGCTTCACTTCACTCACCAGCCCCTCCTTGTTGTTGAAGACTAGGTCCAGCAGAGCACCTTTTCTTGTGGATTCCTCTACCGCTTGGAGGAGGAAGTTATCATCAATGCATTCCAGGAACCTCTTAGATTGCTGGTGCTGCGCTGTGAACATCTCCATCCCTGGAGATATTCAGTGTGAGACTGGACAGGGCTCTGGGCAACTTGATACAGTTGAGGATGTTCCCACTGACTGTAGGGAGGTTAGACTGGATGACCTTTGGAGGCCCCTTCCAGCTTAGACCATTCTGTGATTCTGTAATTCTATATGATGGACCATAGCTAAGTTGCCTTGTGAAAGGAAGGAATCAGGCAGATATCTCAGGAATTTAGTATTGATTATTAGTAGCAATCACCTGTAAGTGTCCAAAAGAAACACAAACAGCAAACCATGAATGGCAGTGACATATTAGTGACTGTAAGCAGAGGAGGGGGAAGCGCTTGGGAGAGTTCAAGTCAGTGTGTATGGGACCAAACAGACTACTAAAGGGAGACAATAGCTTAAAGAACGTGGAAACACAAAATTATTATTAAGTCTTTTAAAACTATGAAATTTGATATGTTATTGAAAGGCATTATTAAATTACTATACATTTTAAAATACTGAAATCATGTTGATATTTTGTATTCTAAAATTTATTTCAATTATACATGGCCACACTATGAACATCTAGAACCAGTTGTGTGTGTGAACAATTGGAACAAAATCTACATGCCTGTGTTGTAATGATTTTATATAACAAATATGGACAATGCTAAAAAAGATAAATTTGTGCCATTTCAAAGAGAAAACTGACAAGATATTTAAGATGGCAAGTTTAAAATTATGTATTTAATTTAAAATACATAATGAAAAGAAGTCATATACTTCATTGTGCCCACCAGCAAATGTACAGCCAATGCTCACTTTACAGTATTTATCTCCAAATTAGGCATTATGACCCAAGAGACATCTTATTTATTATTATATCCACTTATATTATTATATTTATTGTTGGGCAATCAAAAAGTGATGAAGAAATTGTGGTGCAAACATCTCAAGAGGCTCAAAATAAGGGCTTTTACCCTGGAACTGTTTAGAGGTGGTTAATTCCTGAGGAGCAACTGGATTAAGTGGGAATAGGTGACTTATAGAGACCTTAGTTTATGGTAAAATCACCCCCTTGGATTAGAGAGAGATGAGAGTAGGTAGGAACTAAAAGGCTGGTTAGAGACATTCCTACTGAGTGAAGATTAGATTATCAGTGTAAAAAAAAAAAAACAAAAACCAAACAAAAACCTATGGTCAGGGAAAGATTAATGGGGTCTTTGAAACCATTAAGGATGTATGCTTCTGAAGAGCTCAGGGTGAGAGCAGCCCGTGAGTAACAGAGATGGAGGGAGAGCATGTTGCATTGAGGCTGTTGGAGCTGTGGTGAGAGGAACTGTGGAGAGTAGAAAAATCACTGGAAGACACAGCTGTAGAGCAATTAGTTCAGGAATAAATGACTCATGGTTAGGTCTGAAAGGGGCATGAAACAGGAATCAACCAATGAGCAGACAATGCAAGATACAAGCAGAAGGATGGGAGTTGTTCTAAAGGAGCAGGTACCAGAAAGACTGAATAAGGAGTGCTAGAAACTGAATATTCAAGGAGGGTCTTGGTGTTCTGGGTGGCACACAGGAGCAACTGAAAAGACTGACAGGTGAGATGAGCAGAGACTGTTCTCTCCAGCAGTTGTGGCCTGTCGGTAAGCTTGTAGTGACTTGTTAGTAAAATACAGAGCTCCTGCACTTAGTGTCTTGCGTGTAGCAATTCTGATGCCACTCCCCTGCACCTAGGGAAATTCAGAGTGCTCAGAGGCCCAGGAGAAGTGGCTTCTGGGGCCTTTTGTTGTGGAATAACAGGACATGTAATTAAACCTCAAAGTCCTCTATTGCACGGAAAATAATTATATATGGTGGCTTGGAAATAGGGCAGAACCCTATCCGTGCACAGCTGACGAGACTGAAGAAGGATGTGAGTGCCTGAGGTGTGCTGCACGTGTTTGCAAGGCAATCAACAGAGAGGAGAGGCTGAACAGGGCCAAGGGAAGGCTACAAGGACCTCACAGTGTACGGAGTGCTCTGGTTACTAAGTGAGGCAACAGGCTTACACAGCAATCACACTGAAAGGGAGTTGCACTGAAGCAGTTAACTAGTGGTTCGGCATCTTGGCCAAATGCTGTGCTACTATGAGCTGCTGGCTTAACGACTTTTGATATGATGATTTTTTTTGTTCTGTTCTTCTTTCTTGGCTGTAGCAGAGCTGTCCTGCAGTGCTTGGTGAGTGTCTACCCTAGTCTGCAAGTCTCTTCACAGAGTATGGGGAAGGGTACATGTCTGTGCTCACTGAGGGGTATGTTCCCTCAGAGACATGGCAGCCCTCCTTGGGTTACAGTTTCTGCCTCACAAAGGGATGGATTTCAGCTCACCAGCTGCTAGAGCTCTCTGTGCCATTCCCAGGGTGTTAAGACGTGCAGATCCTTTTTGCAAGCATTGGGTACAAAACGTTTAAAAGCAGTTCTCTCCATGTTCTGACTTGCTGAGCGCATCCCTCACGTCCAAAATGAATTAGAGGTTGCTCTTCTCAGCAAGGCTGAATTCATCTGCAGCAGTAGTGCTGGCTCAGCTTACAGCAGAGGCAGAATTTCCTTGAGTCAATATCGCCTGCGCCATTCCTGCCTACTGTTGGAAGAGGATAGATGGCACGGGATGGAGAGGAGGGAAAGAGGCTGCCCTCCCCAACAAATCCCGGCCGGGTATCGCGCCGTCTGGTGCCACCTCCCGGACCAGCCGCCCTGCAGCGCACTTCCCCGGTCGCGGCTCCTCCTCTCTCTAATAACCGCTCTCGTCGTCTGTGCTCCTAGGCAGCAACTGGTAAAGTAATACTAGCACTTAAGTACTGAAGTAGCAGTGCTTCTCCGTCCCGCTACCCCTCCCTTATAATCGGAAACAGATTTGCCTTTTCTCAAATGCAGGGCAGTAAAACTGCGTTATAAAAGTGAAAGCTCTCTTTATTTTCATGGAGCGCTGGCGTTTCGTACAAGGGGAGCCGGGGACGACTTGCTTGGAAATTTACTTAATCTATGGCTATAGCTACTTCCATCATCTTAAGTGGGTGGAAAGAACATTGAGTAATTTGCTGGTTTTTATACAGCTAAAAATAGAGAAGAGAGCTGGGGACAGCCAGAGACTCATGGCCAAGGTGTCAGCTGTGAGTGTTATATGTGGATTTTTATTTTAAAATAAAGTCATGTTTTCTTTTAATTCTTTATTTTCTGGACAGTAACCACACTGTGCAGCTGGATGTGTATTTTGTACAGCCGATGCAAAGAAGCCATTCTCTCCTCTTTGAAAGACTTGGGATGCAGGTCCAGGTAACCACTCAGACTTTATTTCAGTTGTAATGTAGCAACTCCCTCACATCAGGCCTGTGCTTTTCTGTGGTAGTGGCATATAAAACAAAGGTATAGGATGGAGACGTAAATGAGAGCAACAGGACTATCTTGCCTTTGTTTTGGGAATGAGGGAGCAAGGGGAGGCACAGCAGCCAGCTGTGTCAGGAATCCCCCTGGAGGTGCTGTAGACAGGGCAGGATGCAGCAGCTTCTCCCTGCTCTGGGTTGCTGAAAGAGTAATTTGGCCCAGTGAGTGTCTGCTCAAAGAACGCTGTAGTGATACAGAGTGAGGGCAGAAAGAGAGAAAGGAAAGAACAGGCTTTTCTCATCCCCTAGCCCACCTGTCTTCTCCCCACCCCGTTTTTTGCTGACAAACAGAGGTGAAAGAACAAGCGGGAGATGATGTGTGCGGTCGTGACTAACTACTTCTGGTAAGCTTTAATAGGTTTAGAAAATAGACATTTAGAACTCAAGTAAGAAGGGTGAAATAATTAGAGTTGGAATGTGAGGCTTTTGTCTTTGCTGTAATTCTCCCTAGGCCAGATCAGAAACATTAGACATCCAACAGGTGATGGTTTTAGAGGAAAGAACTGAACAGTTCCTCCTTTCTCTAAATACTTTTCTTATCTAACTTTTTAATACAAAATGGGGAGGTGCTGACACGAGCAAGAATAGCTGATGACTTAATCAGTGTGGCAGCAGCTCTCACTTTAAAGTGTGAGCAGTTCATTGTGGGTTTCGGTTTTTTGTTGTTGTTTTTTTTTTTTTTAATTATTATTTTTAAATGTTGTCTTCTATGCAGTCACCTTCAGGACTATTCTAACCATGAAGAGCAAGACCTTCTTCAACTGAAGTAAATAATTTCTTCTGTCCCCCAACAGAGTGGCTGTTCCTGCATGGGGAAATCAGAGAGGCAACTAGCAGAGCTGCAAGAGAATTATTGCAGGATGTAAAGCAGGTGGGAAAGCAATCCTTTTAAAACAAATTGATTCAAATTGTTAAAATTGTTTCATAGCCCTCTTTGAAGTTAAAATTTAGTTAAAATTTGACTCAAAATTGTTTCATTTTCCTCTTTAAAAATAGGCTTCACAAATCTATGGCATTTATATGGCTGTCGGGTTTTTCAAACTGTAAGGTATATAGGGATTTTGTGTTGTGTTTTGTTGTGCTGAATTACAGCTTGAAATTAAATTTCATCTATAAAAACATGTAACCTTTTGGTTGCACAACTGAGGTGCCCAGACTGCAAGAGAAGCTGAAGCTACCACTGAAATGGAATTTCAATGTAACTAGACTAATTTCAGTGTAACTAGAAGCATGGCTTGCCTATACTTTTTCCATACCATACAGGCCTGAGGTCACAGCTGCACCTCTCACCCCAGATCTAGGCACTACCTGGGGAGGCCCAGCAGAAGCTCCCAGAACCCCTGCCTACACCCACTGCAGTGTGGGAGATGTAGCTCTACTTACTGTAAGACCACAAGCAACATGCTGGAGAGAAAAGGGAGCCTCTGCTTTTCCAGAGGGCCTGCTGTGCTACACTCCAAAATACCCATCAAAGAACTGGAAAGTGCCATCTGTGAAGGGTCAAGCCACTTCCAGGGTTGTCCAGATTAAGTATCAGTGTAATAATTATTTTCATCAGCATCAACTTAATGAAAGAAATGAATACCTTCTCTGAGCTGTACACCAAGGCCTACATTCATACTGTTGCTAACTTTCCTCTGTTCAGGAGCTTGGAGGTGATGGCACCCTGTGTCGTGGCCAAGTCAGGAATTATAAAAATAGAATTATTTTAATTCCCTGAAAATCCTGCCCCAAAACTATATACAGGACTAGTTAAGGTTTATTTACAGGCTCATTTTGATCAGGAAAATCTTCAAAGGATATTATGGGCAAATATAGAGATTTAGGAAGCCAGAAAATGGAAAAGGCTAAGCTACAAACACAGCTTTACCCCACTACCCATCAGGCTGAGCAGAGAATTAAGGGAACAGCAGAATTTACTCACGATGGTGAGATAGGTATTTGGCAATGATCCCTTGCTGGATTTCTCTGCGGCTGGGCTGCCTTCTGATGCTGCAAGCAATATCCAGTCACGAATCCAAATGGCAAAGTCCAAAGCGGTTGGAAAAGCCGGCAAACTCAGTAGTCTCAAAACACTGCTTCCACAAGACAGGGGTTTGTGGAACGATGCTGCCTCAGCAGCGGCAGGGGAGAGCCAAACTGCTAGGATCTCCCCCAGCCAGAAAATCAAGGCTGTGGTAGTGTCCCAGAGCAGCCCGGTCCCGGTGCTGCCAGCAGCTCTCTCACATGGACTTGCCAAGCTTGCAAGACTGCACAGAATGGTGCAGAAGTGGGGGACAGTCCAAAGCAGGGATGGTAAAAAACCAAGAGATGTGTAAAAGGATAGGTGCCATCCAAAAGTGAGGACGGTCCAAACAGGAACTCTTTCAAGGCAGGAACTCCATCAAGGCGGGAACCTCACACCTTTTTCCCTTGCTCTATTTATGCTCTTCTAGACAAAGTGTCTATTTGCCATTTATACAGGGCATGAAAGACCCAGCCAACCACCAGCCCAGTTCCCAGCATTCCACACAGGTCAGCACACATGTGGAGAAAGGCACCTCTGCCATTCCCCCTTCAAGCCTGCAGGGTAGGGGGAAGCAGTTTTTGCGCTGCCTTCTCCTCCCCGTTCAAGCCCTCAGTGGGGAGAGAAGGAAGGAATTTGGAGTACTCTGGGACACTCTGCCCTTGGTCTAGTTCTGCTCTAGAGCTCTCTGCGTTTCTGCACACCAACCTTTCATTTTCAGACAGGCTCCTGCCTTTCCAAATCCAGCATCATGGCATACTTACGCCTCTCCACCTGCTTTACTTTGTGTAGTCACACAGATGGTTTTGGCATTTTGTGGTGCCTTAACCATGAGGTTTACAGTCAAAGGGGAAGGAAAGTCAGCTAGGAGAGGTAGGAGCCACCTCATATGGAGTCCACTTCATGTTTTGATAAAGGTGGAGGAAATAACTGCATTTTCTTTCCTATTGCAGGTATCTTCAGCCACTCAACAGCAGTTCTCTTCTGAAAGATGACAGGTAAGGAGTTACTGCTTCTAAAAAAGAAGTGAGAGGATGCTTGTCCTATGACACACATTTGCTCTTAGACCACCAAATGGACAGGGGCCAGGAACATTGCACAGATGATTAATATCCGTTTGCTTAATGCTCAGCTGAGCACAAACCAGAGTATTTATAGAGGAGGAAAGAGAGACTTATGTTTTGTACTTAGTGCTAAGCAAACAGATGCACAGACTATGAATTAGAGCTGCTCCTCTTGCCATCTAGCAAGGAAGCAGCATGAGCCAGAGGCAGCAAGAACTAGGGAGCTCCAGAGGAAATTGCTGTCAATGAGATGGGCAAAAAAATGAAGTTGCAGCTCCTGTCTTCTCTTCTTGGTGTTAATGCCGGGAAATAAAGATCCCTTTCCACACTATGAGTAGCAAAGCTGCCAGGGTCAGGACCCAGCAATAATGCATTTTATGTATGCAAGTAAAGTACCCCTCCACTGCCTGGGTTCTCTGGGGATGCCTTTGATCCACAGCACAAAGCTGACAACACAAATTCAGCAATGGCCTCATGAGAGTTCGCTAACGTTGCATAAAAAAGGGCTTTCAGATTCTGCACACAGACAGGTTTATGAAAAAATATACAAACATTTGTCCGAGTTGCTACAGATTGCATAAATATGGCATCTTTACTTTTGCATTTACAGATCTGCAGGTACAAGGATGTGCAAATGATCACAACTGGATTACAATCTTTGAAAAGGTACTTGGGCCTTGCAGCCAAGTAACACCATGAATTAAAGAAATGCCCACTTACATAACAAACTTAAAACATATTTTTAATTCATAACAAATGCCAATGACTTCTCAGTAAAACTTTCACACATTTAAAATAGTTTGTATTTGTTTTATTTGTATATGTCAAAATACAACTTTTTTTTTTTCAAAATAGTGGGTTTGCAACCAGTTTCATGCAGATACAAGGTCTGCTCAGTACTACCAATCAAATCAATATAGCACAGTAGCCATTCATTTTTTTTTAAGATATAAAGAATAAATAACCTAAATATAAAACACTAAAGTATTAGAAACATGTATTTAATCATTCACAGGCACCCAAACTTTACCAAATATTATCCAGAATATGCCTGTCTTGTAACAGAACTCAGTACACCACAGCCATTTGAATCATTATGTTGGTTTAAGACAATAGAATTCCCTATCGTTCAGATCCACATCTCATACAGATCAGTTACAATAAAGGTATCTCCAACTATCTGTGTATCTTTAAAACAAGAATCCTGAGCTTGGTAGTAAAAGCATAACCTTACGTCTTCAAAAAACCAATCAACAGAGAGAGTACATCATGTCTGCTTTACCAAAATGTATCCCACCCCGTAAAACTACCCCACCCGCCCCCCCAAGTAGGCAGTAGAACACAATGACCTTTTTAAATGAAGGGGTACAAATTCACATTTAATATCGTATACAATAAAATCAATAATACAATAGCTACTACAAGCTTTACAATGTACAACTGGTTTTTAATGGCTGAGCCATTCAGTGGTTTTAGGCAATAAACTCTGTGCCAATAGGATGTTGTGTTTGGAACGGTTCAGTGAAAATATAAAAGCTGTTTCTAACAAAAGCCATCTTCACTTAAGTACTTGGTTTTTTGTTTGGTTTTAAAGGCCACTGAAATGTATAAAATGGTCTGACAGGATGGTGGTATGAAATCCAATGCCTTCTCACATGGCAGCAACAGTGCATATAAATATTAATGTGAGTGTCACGGTTATGGTTTGCAGATGATTTAGTAGATTACTTTAGCTAGCACAACAGGTTTGGACAGCACTCAGATAAATACAGGTATGTGAAATGTAGCGAAGCATTTTTTTATTATGGTGAACACTATCAAATAAAAAAACCCACAAAAACAACCAAGGAAGGAAAAGATAATAAATGTTTTTGATATAGTTTAGACCTTTTGTAAAGATAGGGCTCCATACAATGTACAATGCCTAAAGTCTTTATACCATAAAAATTAATGAACTTCTGTTAAACACACTATTCTGGAGTAGCCTAATCTGCATTAACAGACATTTGCAAGAGAGAAATATAACCAAGCATGCCACATGGTGGTCTGAAGAAAAAAATCAAACCAGTACACATTTATATATACAGCATCACTCAGTACCTGTTCAAATGACTGTGACGAGTACAGGATCTAACATCTCTCACTACAAACTCTTTTTTGTTTTATTTTTTTAAAGTGACCAATAAAGGCAGAAAACAGGTCTCTTAAAATAGTTCTAGTTTCAACAGACCTATAAAAGCATTCTGTATAGGAAATAAATGCATATTGCACAAACAGTGAAAGCAAAATGTTCCACCAAACAGCTCTGGTTCTAGGTGGTTGGGCAATACAGCTGTTGGACATAAAGATGTAAATTTAAATGGGTGTGGTGGTCTCTGCAAATGATAAAGCTGTGCAAACACTGTACAACAAAATCTGTTACATTAATAATTAGAAGGGAAAAAATAAAATAAAATCCAAACTTAAGACTGAAAGAAAAAATTAGCATAGAAAAAAAAACAACCTGGGAGTTGTGGCACAACAAAAACATTATTGAGTAACTGTCTTCTGTGAGAGCTGAAAGCTTTTGTTGATGTCAAAGTGTTTATGTACAACTAAGGCTTACTGGTTAAATATCTGAGGCATATCTGGCCTTGAACACTTTCCTTATTATGCTGTAGCTGTAAACAAGATTTCTCAGTCATTTCATCTTCTCAGCAGCTGCATTTTAACTGAAACAATGATCTTGATACAAAACAACACACAGGTAAGAGGGTGTTTGGCAGGTTATCTGAAAATGATGGTCTCCAAGGGGTCTTCCCACACTTCCAGCAACTGCCACAGGATGTTCCACTGGAGTTCCTACTGATGTGCAATACTGTTATTTGCTGCTGCAGTAAACTCTTCATTTGGAAAGTTTGCTTATAACTCTGATCAAGGCCCCATTCTCATCTTTTAGCCTCTGGTTGTCTGCCTTCAGGTCTGGTAGCATCTATGAAAAGTAAAACATCATTACTTACTATTATATCACAAGTAGAAGCAGCAAGACTGGACAAGCACTGGAGATTAAAAAAAAAAAAACAACAACTGTATTCAATTGGAGCACCTCAGCAGTTCTCCCCCTTTATATGGGCCATTCAGCACAATCTAACCTTTCAGTAGGGCGTGGTTAAGAGTTACAGATTAGAAGGTTCCCTTTGCTTCGACTAGATGTACTGAAACTTGGTGCTGCAAAAGACAGGCCTCTCAATAAAAGCATTTACAACAACATGAGAGAAGTAATTAAATGCTTCAAATTCCAGTGGGAAAGAAAAAAAGTTAATGCCCACTAATATAAAGAGGCTTTTGTCTATACTGCACCTGCCCACTTTCAAACCAACATGCTGCAGCCAAGCTTATCTACCACTGTGCTCTGGGATGATTTCATCCTTATCAGACACAGTGTGATTCAGCTTGTTAGCTCATAGCATCCATCTTTCAGATGCTTCCAAACTCATGTGGAAGCACAGAGCTTCTCATCTGAAATCATAGCCCCAAACAGCAAAGGTCACACAAGATCAGAGCACTGAAACAGCAGCTGCAGATTTGGGCACATGAGTTAGGAGATGGCAAGTTAAGGTTGCCACACCAGAAGAGTGACACAAGCACAAAAGCTGGGAGGCAGGAGCCAAGTGAGGTAAGAGTGGGACAGGATCAGACAGGAAATGAGGCAGCACCAGAGAAAGCAGAAATAACCTCAAAAGCTCCTGACGTCTGTATACACACCCTGGTAACAAAGCACCTAGAAGACTCGTGGCTACATTACATGCATGGTTTCTGGCAGCAGTTTTACACAGGAGGTAACAGCCTATTTCCTGCACAGCAGTTACTCAGTAACCTCAGGTGAAAGTACATGCAAGAGCTCTAAGTCCAGCTAGTGACCTATGTAACAACTGCTACAAAATTTTTGGTTATGAAATCTTGCCATCAATTTTGTTTTGATTTTATTCAAGCAAAAGTGTCATTTTAACCCCATTATAGTCACAACTTAACTATGGACAGAAAGAACTGAGAATGTTTCAAATGCAGGGCTCCTGAACTGTGCCTTACACTGGAAACTTCATTTAGGCATCTCCTCTAATGGACTCCTCTCCATATTCCATTAATGGAAAAGCAGAGTGCAGGGTGAAACACAATGCTGCATTCCAAGTGCTTGCACAAATGCATGGTGCATGTGCCTGTAGTTACAGATCTCCAGTTATTTACCTGCAAATATCTGAGCATGTGGAAGATGACAGGAAATAAGAGGAAAAGAAGGTAGTCTGCACAGTTAGAGTAAGCAAATATTATTCTAAGATGGATTCTAACTCTGCTCCGTGGTGGAGCTTAGGGCAAGCCACCTAAATATCCCGCTCTTCAGAGTCAGTGAGAAGCCTTCACTATAGTCAAGTGAGAGATATGCTCTGAACATGACCTGCTAGAAAATGCTGACTGCTTCCAAAAACCACCTCAAGATGTTTGAAACTGGACATCATAAGTAATTACTTAGCAATTTTCCAGCATTATCTGTGCCAAGTTTTCCAAGCTGTACAGCACAGCTGCTGTCCAAGATACATGTGGCCAGGGTGATACCCAGCTAGAAGGCACATGTATTTTGTGCAAACACTTGGATCAACCCAGTTTTTTTTATGCAAAGCAACTAAGACATTTCCTTCCTCTTTTTTATTTTTTTCCAATGGACTTCACAGCAAAGATCATGGATGAAAGCTCAACAGCTTTTATCTAGCCATGGACAAGGAAGCAAGGAAGTCTGATTTGGTTCTTTTCCATTGTGTATCTCAACAAATACTGTCATGTCTGCCTTCCAGTGAGACCTCAAAGTAACTCCAGGTACACCACACTGCCTTTTCAAGTCACTGACTAGGGAGCTTCAGCCTACAACTCTTAATTGCATACAAGCAGATCCACCAAGTGATGTATTTTCTGGTGAACTATTTCAATGAAAAAGCTGCTGTCTGAATTTAGAACTTTATCACAATCCAGTCTGCGAATCTGTGAAGATAAGCTTTAATCTTCATTGAACTAATAGGCAGAACAGGTAGTAAGAAAAGATTTTAGAATGATAGAATCACAGAATTGTCAGAGCTGGAAGGAACCCCAAGGATCATCCAGTGCCACCTACCCTGCCATGGGCAGGGACACCTCGCACTGGATCAGGTTGCTTACAGCCACATACAGCCTGGCATTAAAAACTTCCAGATATGAGGCTTCCATCACTGGCCTGGGCAATCTGTTCCAGTGTCTCACCACCTTCATGCTGAAGAACTTCCTAACATCCAATCTGAACGTACCCACTTCTACTTTCGCTCTGTTCCCTCCAGTCCTATCACTACCTGGCACCCTAAAAAGTCCCTCCCCAGCTTTCCTGTAGCCCCCTTCAGACTCTGGAAGGCCACAAGAAGGTCTACTCAGAGCCTTCTCCTCTCCAGACTGAACAGCGGCAACTCTGTCTGTCTCTATTTTTAAATTTTTTTTTTTAAGTCTTCTGAAGACTAGAGGAAGGTTGTAGGTGATAAAACTAGTAATGAGTAATAGGAGGCTGATCAAGAAGGATAAGCTCAAGTTACCTAAAATGCTTGTGCTTCTCACCTATACTAACCTTAACACACTATCCAAAGAAATCTGCACCATTCTCTTGAAGCACTGCATGCCTATGGCAGTCAAACTTCTCATGAGGTAACACCACACACCTTTAATGTGCAGAGGCAGAAAAAGAGCTCTGCAGTTAAGTCAGTGAAATTACAGTTCCATGCTGTACTTTATGCTTTGCATTCCAATTTGCTTCTCACTGCCAGAGGAAAGAATCATCCTGTGATGAGATACTGGAGTGGGATTAGTGGTGCAGTATCCTGCCTATCTGTGTTACAGGACCAGCAGTAACTCTGCAGTGCTGTCATTAAGCATGTTATTCAGTAATCACCTGACATATGTGGAGTGAACTGTACAGTGATGATAATGTCAGTGTTTGCTTGAGGATTTCAGTTTTTATGTATAAAACAGCTTTGTAAATAAATATTACAAAAAGCTCACCAACTGTTAAGGTCCTGTTCAGAGTTATCAAGCATACTATGGTTAAGCTATAACCAGGACTGTAGAGCTCAGTTCTGCCTAGTGCTACCTGAAATAATGTTGTGGAGAGCTTGCTGCTGCTCTCTTCTCACAGGTAAATAATGACAGAACAAGAGGGAATGGCCTGAAGCTGTGACTGGAAAAGGTTTAGACTGGACATTAGGAAGTATTTTTTCATTGAAACAGTGGTCAGGCACTAAAATGGGCTGCCCAGGGAGGTGGTTAAGTCATTGCCCATGGATGTGTTTAAAGATTGTTTGGATGTGGTGCTTGGGGGTATAGTTTAGGGTGAACTTTGTAGAGTAGAGATATTCGTTGGAATTTGTGATCGCGAGGGGCCTTTCCAACTGGAATGTTTCTATGATAACATTAAATCTCCTCACTCTTTCCATTTCTTTTGCTAGCCAGGCTCTCAAGCTCCACAATGATATGCCATTGAAAACTCCCCCTACAAAAAGAACTGGATCGCAGAATCACAGGATGCCAGGGGTTGGAAGTGACCCAAAGAGATCATTAAGTCCAACCCCCCTGCCAGAGCAGCACCATACAATCTAGCTCAGGTCACAGAGGAATGCATCCAGATGGGCCTTGAAAGTGTCCTGAGGAGATTCCACCTCTCTGGGGAGCCTGTGCCAGTGCTCTGTGACCCTTACAGTCAAGAATTTCCCCTTGTGTTGAGGTGGAACCTCCTGTGCTGCAGCTTACATCCATTGCTCCTTGTCCTATCCCAGGGAGCAAGTGAGCAGACCCTCTCCCCCTCCCCCCCCACAGATATTTATAAACATTTATCAAATTACCTCTCAAGTCTTCTTTTCTCCAGACTACAAAGCCCCAAAGTCCCTCAGCCTCTCATCAGGCAGTGCTCCAATCTCCTAACCGTCCTCGTACCCTCTGCTGGACCCTGTCCAGCAGATCCTTGTGCCTCTTACACTGGGGAGCTCAAAACTGAACACAGTACTCAGTTTTGGGCTCCCAAGTTTAAGAGGGACAGGGATCTGCTGAATAGTTCTCTGTGGGTTAACAGCCTGGACCGGCTTACCACAGTTAAAGAAGTGCCAGTGCTAGCAAAAAAAAAAGACAGTATGGAGGTGTGGCTGTGGACAGCAGTAGTTGGATGAGCTCAGTTGTGTTGAAAACCCACATAGTCAAGCTGCTGTAAGCGGAGACTGTCCCAAAGGGTCAGCTCTCACTCCTCATGCAGCAACAGGGCCAGAGGGAGCACTGTAATATATTGAATAAAAGCATTTGTTTGCAGCCAGGTCAGGGAGATGACTGGACTCAGTCAGCAAGGGGTTAACACAAGGAAACATTGAAAACTGCAGGGTCTGGACCAGAAACAGCCTTTCTATCCACATTCTATTGTTAAGCAAACTCCAGGAAGACATTAAGCCAAAGGATAAATACTCTCTTTTTTTTCCTGCCTCTAACCAGGGAAAACCCAAGGTTGGACTCTGAGCAGGATGAAAAAACTGACAGTCATCACCTTGCTCGGAAGTGGAAAGCAGGGTATGCAATGGGAAGCAATTTAGCAAGTCACTGTTTGTTTTTCACCTACACATCTGGAATGCTCACTGAAACCTCCATCCTGTACAGCTGTTATAGAAGAGGTGAAAGAAAGGCATAAGGCATACAGATTTGGTTGTGGAATGAGAACAGAGCTTGTTCCTCATGTCAGTCTTGAAGCCTTCAGTGGGTTTCTGACACGGAGGGCCCTGCAGCAGCACTAAGGACAAGCAGCTGCTGTTTTTTTCCAAGATGGAACTCAAGGCAGTTTGCACGTTCACAGAATGGGACTGGACCACATGACCCAGCAAGTATGAACCAATCTCACACAGCAGGCAGCTTTTGTGTATCTGTGCTTGTACAGTCCATGCATCATAGGATTCTGGTCCGAAACTAGAATGCTAACATATATATAGCAATGGAAATCAACCACCTTAACTCGGTGCTAAAACTAGGTATTTCAATCTGTCTGCATAAAAATAAAGATTAACTAGAATCACACAGGAAGTTAATATGTAAAAATATTAATTGACATTCCAATACGTTTCTGAAAGAGAAGACTTTTGTCCCTTCTAAACATTAAAACACACAAATATAATAAAGTCCCTAATACCACTGTTCAGGAAGGAACAGTACTGAAACAATTTCTCAAACACTCATTAGTTGAGACTAGATCTGTCTTAATTCTGTGCACTTCAGTTAGGCAGTAAAAAACCTTAATCCTTAATTTCAATTCTTTAGAAAATTAGAGGCAAATCTATCAAAGCATTTACTCAAAAAAGGCAGTGACTTCAGTGTATCCTAGTGCAAACTCAAACCCTTTCAGATATTGCTAGGATTTTAACATGTCAAAGGCTTCCCAGATCATTGCTAATTTATCTTAAAGTAAGCAAAGCCAAGCTTCAGTGCTAGTAAGGACAACAGATCACCATACCAACACACCTGCAGTTGGTACACCAGCCAGCATGCTTTAGCCACACTTCCATACCCAGCAGAAGTCAGTTTCTGACACAGCAGTGTTAATAGTAAAATTCTACCCAAGCACAAACTGAATGTCAACACCTGCCTGGCTACACAAAGGAGAGGCAGAAATTACAAGTTCACAGTGCGCAGTTGCCTACAGGACCCTGAGATCTTGGCAATCACGCGGGTCAAGGCCCTATTCTCAGTCACCAGTCGCTCATTTATGTGTCTCAAAGACTGAATCTGCTTTATTTGTTGCAGGTTCTGCAGGAATCAAAGAAATAGAGGAGTTAAAAAAAAAAAAAAAAACAGAAGAAGTAGAGATGAGCAGAACTGAAAGCAAACTTAGAAGAGACAGTCCTGTTTGAAGTAGATAAGCCACCTTGAAAGTATCAAACAAGTGGCACATTCTTGAAAAGCAATCCAAGAACCAGCAGTGATTAGTCGCAGCTTTCCAAAACAGTTCAGGATACATTAACAGCTATTTGTGGAATTCTTTACTTCACATCCTAATGGCACAAACTAAATCTCCTGTTCAAAAGCCTGTAAATAATGACACATTTCACATATACTTTTAAACAACAGTTAAACAGAGGATAGGATGATCATTTAATCTTTAACTTAAAACTTTCACATATTACTTATTGAAATGAAGCTTTTGATATAAGGCATTAAACGTGCATTCTCTGGTTTTCTCGAGAGCTCAACAATCCCTAACAGGCATATAGAGGTTCATGATAGAGGCTGACATCACATCTTCCACACAATTATTTTCCTCTACCATAGCTTGCTTTCTACACACTTCACTTCTAAAGACCCCTCAAGGCATCACTGACATTATGTTTTCCCTTAGAGCCAACTCTCTTGGCCTAAATCCAAGGGAGGCCTTGTGGTTGCCTTCTGCCTACATCTGCCTGTCAGCTTCAATTATTTCAACAGAACTTCCTGCACGTGTTTCAATGTTATTTGGAAGTCAATACCATTTCCAAGCAGCAGAGGGAGCCCAGAAAAGAGCTTGGAAGGAAACTTTTTATCAATGACAAATATAAAACGTCAAAACAGTGGTGGTAATTTAAAATTTCCGGGGGACAAACTATTTTGTTTCATTGGGTTACAATAGTTTTCTAGTCAGTTTCTAATCAGATTCCATCAGTTTAGTTAGCTCTGTTCCATATTACATCAAAGGACAGAACAAATCTGCCACATTTATCACTCTTCTTAATCCTATCAGAGGACTTAACTTTGATAAACTAGGAAATAAGAAAGTCATACTGTGACTGGTTAAGAAACCCCAAAAAACCAGGAATATATTTTAAAACTACTTTCCTTCAGGGAATCAATTGATATGCAGCTGAAGAAAGCAGAAATCAGTGCATGTGGTAAATGTTACTTATGTGTCAGTGTCTGAAATCTGTCTACTGCTTTTTGTTAACTAAAATCCCATTATTATTCACTCTTTGCACACAAGTTTTTCTTTTGATACTGGTAACACACTGTCAAATGCAGAGGTCAAAGAGCATGAGATAAAGGTTGAAGCATCATCTAATGCTTAAATATCTATACAATTATATGCCACCATGCAAGAATAAACTATATGTTATCACATAAAAAAAAAAAATCACAGACTGCAACTCCACCTTGATTAAATTGAGATATTTTTCGCTCCAACCATCTCTGAATGTTTCTTGCTGGCCAATGTGTTACAGAAGCATTAAGTTTCATTGCCTTGTTAGAAGTTCTATGTCTGCTGATGCCCGCCTCACAACTTCACTGCAAACTATATGACAAGTGATTTTGAAATGCACTGTAACTTATTTTACAGAGACCAATGACAGCCTACATGTTGCACAGACACATTTAAATGTCTCGTTAACAGCTTAATGTGCAATAGCTTACTTACTTTCAGTTCCTCTTCCATTTCAGATATCCTTCTTTCTAGAGCTCTTTTTTCCTAAATCAAAAGATGTGAGTTAACACTGAACAATGCCATTACAAACACAAAAGATCACTGCTTGTCAGTACTGTGTTATCAGTGAATACTTCAAGTTTCAAAGATCATACAACCAAAAGCATAGTGTGGACAGGAAACTTGTGATGGCAGTGATACACAGAAATATTGCCAATATGGGATTCTAGTGTCTGAGAAGGAAGAGCTACAGAAATTTACACCAAGTCCTAAAAAGTACACCACTTCCTTTACACAAATTTAAACAGATTGCAACTACCATTTATTTAGATTTTTTTTTTCCATGAGCTAGGCTTCTGTAATAGCTTAATATACAAGAAATGCAGAAATTTACCAGAAACAAAGAAGACTAGTAAAAACCCCAAGCACAAAAGCATAAGCTTTCATAGATAAGTAAGCATAACTAAAACATCTGTCCACACTATACACTGCAACATAGTGAAAATACATCCAAAACTTAGATTAATGGTGCTCATCCAAACACCAAAGAAATCCATCTAAGTAATACCACCTGCTTCTTGAGTCAGTGTTTACTGAATATTTTCTGCATTTCTAGTATATATATATAAAATTTTTAAATTTTACCTGAGAAGCAGGAGAAATTATCCTTTGTAGAGAACTTCAGGTGTTTTTTTTGCACTGATTACAATACCTGAGCCAGCTTACTGGAAGTCAGCTTAGGTTTTCTTCTGTTGTGCTGCAGTTTGCAGTGCGGACACTACCACAGCTGTAAATGATGCCACTTTGTTCAAACCCAGCTTTCAACACAGATGAATAAGCTAATGCAATAGAGTTGGAGGGTTTACAGCTTGCTTGCTTGCTTTCCTGTGTCAGACAATGCAGTGTGCCTCATTTAAAAGCAGCTGCACCTGTCAGTAGTCTACATTCAGACTTCTCCAAAGTGTGAAAGGCAAAAGCAGCAGATTATTGCAAAGTGGACACAGGCATCTGCATACAACAGTGCTATACAAACAGCAAGCAGCATTGACTGAAGTGTGTAAAACTCTGGTTAGATCATACCGCCCAGTAGATACTGACTCTTGCCGGTCACCTTTCAGATATAAACCATTTGAATTTAGTTTCATCACAGTGCACTTACACCCCAACATTTTCCCCTTTCAGAAAACAGTTTTAAACCTTTATCAAAGAAATAGACCACAGTTTTAAGTACTTAATTCCTTAAAATTCTTTTCCCATAAGGATACTGACTGGCAGTAATGGGCATATAGTAAGTACCAGAAGTTAACTGCAGTAAGCCAAGTGACTAACAAAAACCCCACACCATTTGACATCACTTAGGATTGTATCAGTCACCTACTAGCTACATATTGCCAGTGACCTTATAATAAGCAGTGCTTCACACTCTCTGTGGTTACCAAGGGATAAAGGATCAAATAAATATCAAATTTTTGCATGGTTAGGTATTGCTAATATCGCTTTCATGCATTTGCTTAACTAGGACATTGAGCTTGTCTGAAAGTTTAACATACAAAGAACAGCTCCTACACTTTATGTAAATTGTTTTAGATACACAGCAACATCACTAATTTTTTTTACCTGTAAACTTAAATACGAATGCATTTAGGAAGGGCGACATCTTTAAAAGACATTTTTCTGTTGGACTGAATGCCTTTAGAAGAACAGGAAAAAAAAAAAAAAAAGGCAAAAATTTCTAATACAGCCCAACTAGTTTAATGCAATGGTCTGGCTTGGGAAAAAATGAAGCAGCCATTTAAAACTCAAATAAATTCCAGCTGTGCAGTACCGAATGCTCTGCAGAATGGAACCCGCACAGTAATGGATATAGGCAAATCTATGAAATAATTAAACATCTACTTGTGTGGCCACGATAACGCTCAGTATACCAGTTAAATCTGCTGATGAAACTTTTCTACTGATGAAGTCACTTGTCTACAGCAGGATGCCATTAAAAAACAAGAAGAAAAAGGTGCTAAAAGGCCACTACAATTATCTGGAGACATTAAGATAATGGTTTCTGCTCTGATGAAACACCATCTGAAATACTGTGTCCAGCTCTGGTCCTTCCAGCATTAAGAGGGGCATTGAAAGAAGAGGGGCAGTGGCTTTAAGCATGAGGAAGGCAGATTTAGACCAGATATTAGGAAGTATTTAATTACAGTGAGGGTTTTGAGACACTGGGACAGGTTGCCCAGGGAGGGTGTGGATGTCCACTCCCTTGGGGTGTCTGAAGGCCAAGCTAGATGAGGCCTTGAGCAACGTAGGCTAGTGCAAGGTGTCCTTGGACATGGCAGGGAGGTTAGAACTAGATGATCTTTAAAGGTTCCTTCCAATCCAAAACATTCTATGAACTTCAGGAAGTGCCTAAGAATATTTCTACAACTCCCTGTGCTCCTATAAAACCTATCAAGTTTTTGTTTACACACCAGACAGGTTTGTAGAACTACAACTTTTTCTAGACTTCAGATACTGGAAAGTAAACATAAAATGGTAGTAATAACATATCTATAATCACATCACTTTATTACTGTTCAAGGTAATTTAGTTTTCTTCCTGTTAAAGTATCTTGTGTCATTCCAGGATCAGGAGAGGAGAAAGGAATATGTGGCCAGTACCAGAACAAAACCAATATAGTTTATATGGCTCTGCAATTAAGCTTTAATTGATTTGAAACTAGCATGGAACTACTGCCTAAAATTATCCTCTGTCCAACTTCTGAAATTGCTCTTGCCATCCGTCACAGATGCTTTCATGACATGACTCCTTTCCCATTCAATTCAGGTTTGTCTCTGGCCCTGATGCCCCTCTTTTACCACTGCTTACTCATTTTTCCTTTCCAGCCCAGAATCCTATTCCCTCTGGACAAATTTACAGTCCAAGGGAAGAGACAGATTAGTATTAGTATTGTATCATCAGCAGGTTTAAGATCTCCTTCCAGTGAGGTGCAAACAGCTACTTCACTGCCAACACTAACTAGTAAAACAACACGTGCTGAGGAACTTAAAGTCTTAGAATCTTGGAAATGCTTTAGAAGATGAGGCACTTGGAATCTGCCCTCTGGAGTGCCAACATTGTATTGGGATGAAATAGAGCAAGCATCAGGTTCCTGGAGGACAGTGGGGTTTTGAACCTGGGTATCATGTACCAACAGGCAACCTGAAGGCAATTCCTAAAACTAATTTCATTGCACAGTTCTCACATTCATTGCCACTTTGAAACCTAAAATTCCCAAGTCTTCTACAAAACTCAAGTTAGAAGAAAGGCTTCTGTTCCCACTAAAACAGAGCCAGGCCAGGAGTTGCAACACAAAATAAATTGGAGCCTGAACTGGGAGTACTTGATATCTTTTGTCAGAAACTCACCCTTTTCTCCATTTCCAAGAGTGATCTGTCAGCAAATCTTTCTTGTCTCTGAAACAGAATGAAGAAGGACATTGCTACTTAAACATAAAATGGAGGAAAACTAACTCAGCTGGATAATTGAGTCTTCTGCCTTAAAGTCTGTTCAAGGAAGGAACACTAAAGCAAAGAATAAAGAATGAGCTAGATTTATCACACACCTCCTCTGTGACTATCCTTAAGTGACTGAGTAACTACATAGCCTTTACCAAACAGAAGGATTGGCAAATACAGCATTTCTAGCTACAAGTGAACAACTTCCTAATGTACTTAACTGATATTCATAGGACACACAGTACAGGTAAACCACAGCAATTGTGATCTGAGAATACAAAACCCTATTCCTACAGCAATTTAAGACTAATTCAACTTGTGTTTATGCCTTTGGATTCCACATCTGCAGCACTGTTATCTGACAGCAATTACCTGTAGCTGGAGTGCACTATTTGCTTTCAGTTCTAAGATTAAGCTATTTAGCCAGCCAGGAAGAATTGCCAAGCTACGTCAATCTGCCAGCAGGTTTCTGAGTCAGTCAGTCAATCCAAATGGACAGTTTGAATTTATATAAGCATAACAGTGTACGAAGTGTTTATCCCTACCCTGTAAAGAAGCTCCAGATACACAGAATCATAGAATGGCCCAGGCTGGAAAATACCTCAAAAGGCCCTCCAGTCCAATCCCCCCGCAGTCAGTAGGGACATCCTCAACTAGATCAGGTTGCCCAGATCCCTGTCCAGCCTCACCCAGAATATCTCCAAGGACGGCCTCAACCACTTCCCAAGGCAACCTACTCCAGTGTTCCACCACCCTCACAGTAAAGAGAACCTGTTCCTAACATCTAATCTAAATCTGCCCTGCTCTAATTTCAAACCATTGCCCACACCCTGTCCCTGCAGGCTTTTGCAAACTCTCTCTCTGTGTTAGCAAGGACCACTACTGTTTAAATAGGCAGGAAGCAATCTCACAAATTTTATTTGCAGCTGAAGACCAGAACCTGTGCTCTTTTCTTTTTGTAAACAGAGGTACCCTGATGCTTGTTAAAGAGCTACCCATAGCCAGAGACACTTCTAGCTTGTCCTCTGCTTTGTCACCTAAGTACACACTTTTTTTGTTTTATACAAACCTGAGTGGTCTTCTCCAACTGTAGCTTAAGATCTGTAAGTTCCATGTTGGTATCATGTAATTGTGCTTTCAGTTTTTCATTTTCAGCTAGAATCTCTTCATAAAGCTAAGAGAAAATATTCATTTTTATAAAATGCTAAGTAAAAACTAAGTGAAATTAGCTGAAAAATTAAATAAACATGACTGAGTTGCATGTAAAATGAGTAAATACATTAAAAATAGTCTAAAAAGTAAAAATATGTTATAGATTTTAAAAGATGTTTAGAACTAGTAAGCACTTAACCTCTTACCAAATGTTTCTGGAAACAAGCAACTTCACATAGGGAGCACAAAACTTACCCTATTTATATTTAAAAAATAAAATTTCCACTTACTTTGCTTCAGACTTGATAGATCAAACATCACAGTAAACTTTTCAACAAACTCCTCCTCTATTTTAAAGCAAGATCTAAAGAAATGTTTACACTATAAGCGTGTAAGCTGGAAAAATGTAAAAGTCTTTACATATATATAAACCAGTTTTAATGACACCATGAACTAAAAAAACAAAGCATTACAGTATTTGCCATTAAAAAATGGATCTTGGCTCTTCTGGATTTCTCCTTTGCCTCTAAGAGAAATACAAGTTCTCAGAAGTTGGTTGGGTCTTGTAACTTGCATTTTCACCCATTGTAGTGATTGCTCTGCTCCTCCAGTCAGCTATGCTGCTTTAAGCAGATTTTATTATGCAATGTGAGGCTAAAACCAGACAGTTTATGACAGTGAAGCTCTATTTTCACACCAACACAATTGGCTCAGATACCTTCTTAAAATCAGTGCTGTCTTCTTTTTCTAGTCTACTGCAGTACAACTGGGCTGAATCAGAACGTTCACCTGAGAACATGCTAAGGGATCCTGTGCCATATCTGTAAATGAAGAGTTCACATTTTAATTTGCCTTTGTGTTCAAACTGAGACCACTTATTTTATCCAACCAGGCGAGTTTGCTGTTACCCATCTGAAAATAGCCAAATGCAGTTACATATTTTAGTTAAGCCACCGTCTTTCCACTTGATCCACATTTAATTTTTATATTCCCTCAATATTTCAATATTCTGAGTGAAAACATTCTCAAATTACTCAGTCAAGTAAGTATCTGCCTTGTACACAGAATATTTAACTAAAGCAAATATTTACATACCTTAAAGGACTTCATATTAGTTAAAAACAAGCTATTAAAAAGTATTACTCTCAATGAAGGTGTTGAAAAACAGCAGTCTCTAAAATATTGGTCTAGATTAATTCTCCAAGTTTCATTAAGGAAATCTCGGAGATTTTGACAACTATTTATTGTGAATTCTAGCATTTCAACAGAAGCACTAATTAATTCTAAAGGTCTAAAACCAAATTAAAACTCTTTTTAAAAATGACTCATGTTTCTGTAGTCCTTTTTTTCATACACCTTAGGGTAATCTGATTTTCAGAGGTTTTAATTCCTTTTCTTGAGATTCCTTCAAAAATGTTCTGTAGGGTCTTCTAAAGTAGAGACTACAAGAACCTGGTTTGCTTTGCAAAAGAATTCTGTAGTGAATGGTGCTGTATCCACAATGCTGTACAAAATGCCCAACCTGCCTTCAGCATGTTACAAATACACAGCCCAATACCTTCACCAGAATGGAGCATCCCACCCACACATGGAAGAAAACAGTCAGCAGTGTAACTTTACTATTTCATACCAATGTTAAATATCATCAACACCACCTAAAGCTCAACCTTCCTACTACTGGGGTTAAGCTGAATCTGTATCTGCCCATAACTAACTTAAGCTGAGAATATGTAAGCAAAAAGTGTACCCATTTGAATTTGTTTAGATTTCACATACCTTGAAAGGCTCTCCCTCTGTGTTGAGGATGAGTAAAAAGAGAAAAAAAGAATAGATGGGGTCAGTAATTTAAGATCCATAACAATCTGTAAACAACTATAGCTGAACAGTTATGCTAAATACTATCCAGCAGCACACATTATCTGAATGTTGTTGACTTTCCATTTTGTATTGTTTGAAGCAGAAAAGAAATACATGCTAGAATGTGCTTGCCAAAGTATGATTGACAAGGATGCTAACATCACGCTCCGACATCCTGGGCTGTCTTAGATACTGGCATCATTTCAGCAGTTGGTTGCATTCTGTGATTTGCCTGCCTGCTATCAAAGGCATCACAATGGTGTTCCTGAATTCCCTATTCCTTCTTCCACTTCTTAAACACCAGCAGTAATGTTTTGAAAGATCAACATAATGACAACTTCAACTCAAAAAACCAAGATAATCTATGAGATCAGTGTTTCAACACAGCTTAATGGAAAACAAGCACCTATACCAACAACAATAGGAATTACTTAATAGATGTAATCAAATGACATAGTTTAATATTACTGCAATCCATTCAATTCCAGTTGAATCCACAGGCAGGCAGTTCACTCACTTTTACTTGACAAAGCAAAATTTAATTAGAAGTGATGACTTAAGAGTCAGGGTGTGCCTCTGAATTACTGAATCAGCCATACAGGTCTTTTCTTACTCTAGGTGGTCAGTACAGATTCATCATTCATTCTAACTGTACTAACAATCTTGAGTGAAGGTATTTCAGGCAAGAAATTACTGACATTATCACCACCTTGGCATCCTCTAAGGTTACTTGCCTAGCACTGGCTGAAGCTGTCCCCTTACATTGTTGTTTTTCTTAACTTTTTTTTTTATTGTTTCCTTTTTTAGGAGGACACTATTTTTTCAAGGCACATAGAAGATAACAGCCACATTCTCCACAATTTCCCCTTTGACACCTTGAAGCGCATTTAAAACATAGGATACCAAAAGTGCATGCTGCAGCCTAAATGCTCTGAATAAAACACCATCATTGTTGACAGCATGAATCATGCTGAGAACTGTTGTCACACCTATACATGGATAGCTTGTAAGCTACTAGGCACAAGATTAACTTCTACCTCAGTTTTTCATTATGGCATGTTTAAATAAGATCCAGGTGAGATTACAGAATCCCACCATATAATCAATGACTCTCAAAAATCCCTTTCACAGAATCAAAGAATGTCAGGGGCTGGAATGGACCTCAAAAGTGCATCCAGTCCTATCCCCCTGCCAGAACAGGATTGCCTATACCAGATAAACAGGAATGCATACAGGCAGCTTTTGAATACTTCCAGAGAGGGAGACTCCACAACCCCCCTGAGAAGCCTGTTCCAGTGTTCTGTCACCCCCACAGGATAAAAATTGTTCCTCATGTTTCCATGAAACTTCCTATGCCTCAACGTCCACCCGCTGCCCCTTGTCCTCCCATTGGGCATCACTGAGCAGAGCATGGCTCCATCCTCTTGGCACTCACCCTTGAACTATTTATAAACATGAATGAGGAATCCTTCTCACCTCAACAAAACAGAGGAAGTTTTGTACAGAAAGACTTCACATGTTTTCATTTTACATCGAAGGAATGCTGTATACTAAGGTGGTCCTTTTAACCTTCAACTACAATCTAGGACTGCCACCACAAGGAAGTACACCATTCCTGCACTATTTAACAGCTACTGTTTCTGAAATCTAGTGGACTCCCCATGGTGCCATGGGAACGTGAAAATCTTCCAGATCTCCAATCCCCTGCTGCGCTAATATTTCCCAAATGAAAAGTGAGGAAGTCACACACAGACCATCTTAGAAACAGCTATACATGGGCAGAGAAATAAGATGATGAGACAGCACTAATTGCTAGAGGCAGGTACATATTCCCATTCTCCTGGCCGAGGCTGGGAACACAAGAAGCTGGGAAAAGTCTCCATAACGTTCAGAAAATGACACATCAGCAGTTTCCATTCCATGAAAGCCATGCAGCCATGTTGCTGCTCAAGAACCATCCAGCCTCCACAGCTCACTGAAACAGCAGCACATTTCTCAAGCACGTCTGCTCTTGTTCCACTCACATTTCACAAAAGACATTTTTGAGAATTTTTTTCTTTATTTTCCCCTTTGATTTCTATTAGCTCAGCTCAGTCATAATTTTTTGTATGTGGAAAAAAAAAAAGTGAAAAGGTTTAAGTCTACAAACTTTGCATATGGCTTGAGAAGAAATTATGCCAATAACTTAGAACACCTGTCCAGTAGTTGAAGTGGGCTACAGGAGACTGGGGAGGGACTTTTTACAAGGGTTTATAGTGATAGGACAAGGGGCTATAGCTTCAAGCTGGAAGAGTGGAGATTTAGACTGGATATTAGGAAGAAATTTTTTACAGTGAGGGGTGGTGAGACACTGGAGCAGACTGCTCATGGAGGTTGTGGATGCCTCCCTCCCTAGAGGTGATTCAAGGCCAGGCTAGATGAAGCCTCGAGCAGCCTGGGCTAGTGGGAGGAGTCACTCTCCATGGCCAGGGATTGTAACTAGATGATCTTTCAGGTCTCTTCCAACCCAAACCATTCTATGAACCTATGAAGTCAATTCTACACCATCACACCCAAACACACTTCATCCTTTTAATTACAGATCATTTTGGGCCTGTTTCAAGTAAATCTAATTCCATCAGAAACACCACACACATTCCACCAAAACTGATCTCTACAGAATGCAATATGGAATAATTGCAGATACCAGAATAGATATATAGTACTGAGAGGAACAAAAACACAACTATGCATGTATGTTAATGGAACACGGAGATCACAGGATCACAGGATGTCAGGGGTTGGAAGGGACCCAAAGAGGTCATGGAGTCCAACCCCCCTGCCAAAGAAGAACCAGACAATCTAGCTCAGGTCACATCCAGAAGGGCTCTGAAAGTCTCTGCAGAACGAGACTCCACAACCCCTCCAGAGAATCTGTTCCAGTGCTCTGTGACCCATAAAGAAGGTCCCCCTTGTGTTGAGGTGGAATCTCCTGTGCTGTAACTTACATTCATTGCTCCTTGTTCTATCACAGCGAGCAAGTGAGAAGAGCCTACCTCCTGACACCCACTCCTCAGATATTTATAAACATTTATTAAATCCTCTCTGTCTTCTCTTCTCCAGACTAAGAAGTCCCAAGGCCCTAAGCCTCTCCTCATAAGGCAGCGTTCCAGTCCCCTAATCATCCTTGTAGCCCTCCACTGGATCCTCTCCAGCAGATCCCTGACCCTTTCAATTGTGGAGGCCAAAACTGAATGCAGTAGTCAAGATGGGATCTCACCAGGGCAGAGCAGAAGGGGAAGAGAACCTCCCTTGATCTGCTGGACACATTCTTCTTAATACACCCCAGGATCCCATCGGCCTTTTTGGCCACAAGGGCACATTGCTGTCCCATGGATAACTTGTTATCCACCAGGACTCCCAGATCCCTCTCCACAGTGCTGCTCTCCAGCAGATCACCTCCCAACCTGTACTGATGCAGAGATGAAAATACAGCACACCTGAAGGTCTTTCATTAAATAGTTAATGAAATTCATTTAATGTGCAAAGGAAGCATTTACAAAAGGGAAAGAAACATCCCTGATTCCCTAGTGTTTTACTCATGGGTTTTGGCCAAAAGAAATACATTCTGCTACACCATTTTATAGTATAGCTTAGTTACTATTTCTCTTTTCACTCCACTGTCACACACCATTCAAAACAAGTGCATTACAATGTTTTCCATTGACTTTTAACATGACTAAAAATACCTCATTATGGTGCTCAAAAATCCTGAATGAAGAAATCAGGTACCCTATGCTCTTCATTTTTCTGCGCTTGTATTATATTCACTACTCATTTTATTTGCTAATAATATTACTGACAGCATTGGGTTTAATATTATAAAGTTGTAATTAGTGTGCATAAGACACTGGACACCACTTATCTGAAAATATCAGTGCAGATGGAACAAAGATTTTTTTTTTTTTTTGCAGTAGAAACTGAAAACTTCTTCCTTTGACTTCCTGCAGTGTGTCCCTGACTTACATGCCAGATATGTCACCTATATTTTCTGGATGCTAATTCTACACAATCAGAATGGAAGACAAATCCAACTGTTTTAGCCATTGCTAATACATTAAAAACTGATATTAAAGCATGCAAAGGAAATTACACCAAGTCACAGCAACAAGTTATGAATCAGAAAACACTCTTAAGAATTCTACCTTTTGCACTTTTTAAAGTGCATCCAACAGCAACAGAAATCTTACATTCAAAATGTATCTGTTAGAAAGTCAACAAACTAATAAATTTTTAAAACTTACCTGAGTTTCCTTTTTATTTGTTCCTTCTTCTGAATCAGACTGGTGTTCCTGTTCATTTTCATCACTCTGGTGAAAGAAGTGGGAGAGGAAAAATAATTAAACTGCTGAAAACTCACTAAGATTTTAAGGCATTCTAGACTTTGGTTATGAAAATGTAAAAGCAGTAAAATTCTAACTAGCTAAAATGAGAACGTATTGGATAAACGTTTGGGAATTTTCATCAAGTATGCTTGCAGTTCCAGGAGGAGAGGAAACAGAGCTTTGCATTTGGCACACAAACATCTTGCTTTTACAGAACTGCACATTGATCCTATGACAGAGAAAAGGGAAACATCAGCTATAACCTGAAAGGAGTTTTTTTCAGTTTTAAGTACATGACTGCTTGTAAAGTGCCACACAATAAGTCTTGTTCTTATACGGCATTTGTATACATGCAATTAAAAAAGAGTTGTTTGATGATTATGTTTTCCTTACATTATGATTTCCATTAAGTGATGATTATTGTAGTATCCTAGAATTCTTTATAGCATTATCATCATAACTTATGAATTACTTTTGAAATTACTTTTGGAATTTTCAACAGAGAAAAGGAGAATAAGTAACTTGAACAAGCACTGTTCTATGCCAGAATAATTAGTTAATACACTGTATTATTCTAAGCTGTTCCTATTTTAAGAATACAGTATACACATTCCATATAGCTAGAAGCTAAGGCTATCAAATCATCAACAGTTGTTTACTTACATCTTGGGTCCAAAAAGAAACTCCTGTAGATCGACGCTTTTCTCTTGGTCTTCGCCTTTCCCTTATAGACTTGGGCTGTGACTTATCTTCTTCTTTTTCTTCCTCTTTTTTGCCCCCTTCTGTCAACAACAACTTTCTTATTAATTTCAATATGACGCAATCTAATTTTCTGAATTCAAAAAAAGAAAAAATTCTCAGTCTTTAAATTGGTTGTAATTCATTTCATTTTACCAGGAATGAATGCACTGAAGTGCTTATCACACACAGCATTGGCTGTAATATACATTCTCTAATATAGCTCTAAAATATCATTCCAATGCTTGAACAGCAACTGTAAAATGCTAATTTCATTTCAGCCACCAAAACAAAATGTTTCCATGTAACAGCAACACACTATGAATTTGAATTTGACATACAAAAGCACAAAATAAGACAAGGCAGTTCTTCACCACTCTTCATCAAACAAACATTTTTTTTGCTTTTATTTGCTATTAAAAACCCCCAACTTCTAAAACTCTTAAGCCCTCTTCAGAGTCACCCTTTTCATCACAGTCCACTCCATTCCTGCTCTACAGAAGACTACAATAGGATCTCCTAGGTCAGATCAATACTATAGTACAGGCTTCCCTTTTCTTGAAAAGCAATTGCAGTGTGTAATTAACATAATAGCTCTTAATAGTGCAAATTTGCCCAAACCACTGCTATTTACATATTATTATGCAGTCTATAATATGTTGTTCTCTTATAGAAGAAGCAAACCACAGATCTGAGTTGATAGAAGCACCACTAGTAACTTTGCCATCATTAATCATCAGGTAAAGAAACATTTTACTGCGATACAATAATTCAAAAAAAAAAAAAGAGGAAACAGAAATATTCATGGTGAACATATACCATTCCTAATGAAATAAATGGTGATTTCATGCCTGTACTTTCAGATGGTTATGTATTTCTCCTCCTGAAGGTTGAAAAACAGCCTGCTGTTTCAGTACTTACCCACGACAGTACCTTTCATAGAATCATAGAATGGTTTAGGTTGGAAGAGACCTCAAAGATCATCCAGTTCCAATCCCCCACCATAGGCAGGGACACCTCCCACTAGATCAGGTCGCTCAAGAACTCATCCCGCCTGGCCTTGAATACATCCAGGAAGGGAGCAGCCACAACCTCCCTGGGCAACCTGTTCCAGTGCCTCACCACCCTCACTGTGAAGAACCTCCTCCTAACATCCCACCTAAATCTCCCCTCTGCCAGTTTGAACCCATTCTCCTTTGTCCCGTCATTACAAGACTTTGTGAATAGTGTCTCCCCAGTCTCCTTGAAGCCTTCTCTTCTCCAGGCTGAAAAGCCCCAATTCTCTCAGCCTGTCCTCATAGCAGAGGTGCTCCAGCCCTCTAACATCAAGAGAGTTTCCTAAAGTAAGCATGCATTTCTGAAGGACCTTAATTAAAGTTTCAGTTCACATTAGGACAAGGGAAAAATGAGTCAGCATATCCCTGAAACTTAGCCTGGGGAACATGGCAATACTACTGCACAATTCATGTCAGTTTCATCAATGGATGATTTAATCTGATCCTCTGTATAACAAAATTATCTGTTTTAATCAGGAATTCTGTTCGAGTTACTGATCGGCTGACAATCAGGAAATTGAATTCATGTGTATCTCACAAGTCTCTGGAAGACTCCCAAGTCATGTCAAGACTGGCATATCTCAGAAAGAACAATGACAGTATGCCAACAGCCTCCTCTTTTGACAGGCTACTAATCTAGCACAAAACCTTTGAGAATTACAGCAGGTGAATCACATTTGAAACAAGGGCAAAATACTCTGTGACATCAGTGAACTGCTTTTTTTTTACTTCTGATCCTCAGCTTAAAATTACATAAACTAAGTATCTAGAAGTATGGTTCTATTAAATTTTCTTGTAAATATCCCCTTCCCTCTGTTTTCAGCTGCTCCTGAAACCCTAAGAGATCCTTAAAACATTATACCATTATTCTAATCCTTCAGCGTGGAAGGGGTGAATCAAAACAATTAGCAATTGTTAATCAAGTAAAAATCCTCCTCAGTACCTACAAGTATTTAAACTCTGAAATGCGGTATTTTACTTACAGCTATTTCATATTAGTTACATACTAAATGCCTGCAAAACACCATCAAGCTCAGAAAACTTTTTTCCCCCTCTCTAAATGTTTTCTAACTTCTTACAGAAGATGGGAGGAACACACATCCCCTGTGGCCTCATACAGCGCATCTCAGTTTGGATTAACTCTGGAAATATAAGCTGCCCTTTGTCATCTAAAGCAAGAACAAAAAAGCCTTCACAAGCAGTACTCCTACCTCTCTCACTCTCCTTTGTTCCACTCCGAGAATAGGCAGATGTTATACCTATAAGGCTGTTTGGTCTGTTTAGTTGACTTGAAGACGGAAGAGAACTAGTGGAGGTGGAGAGTGAAGAGGTGGATGATGAAGAAGTTGAAGTCGGTCTATAGCGATGATATGGCTATTCAGCAGAAAAATGCCACAATTAATTTACCAAGATTAAACAAATGGAAATCATATTTTAAAAATTAAACTGAGAAACAATTCTTCTAGTAGTACCAAAATTTAAATCCTACATTTGGAGTTAAGGTTCATATAATTTCTCTAACCAAAGAAACACATCATGAAAATACCTCTTCAACAGTTCGGGAGTATCTTTGTCTATAATCATCATCTTTAGTTTCAGACTCTTTCTTTTCTTCTTGTTTTTCTTTGTCTTGCTTTTCTTTCTCTTCTTTTTCTTTTTCTTCATTTTCCTGTTCTCTGGTTCGCGTGGGACGACTTCTTCCCATAGTTTTTTCAGCTTCTTGAAGATCTGTCAGTGTTACACCCTGCAAAAACAGCAGGCAGCTTTTCTCAGTGCATCACTCTTATTAATGTAGATGACCACCTTACATGAATGCAGATTTTTAAAGACTAAATTGAGCTTAAGAATAATTCTGTCTACTTAGAAACCAATTTTACCTATATGTTATCTTGGACTAGTGGATTGACAAGGACTGCAGAAACCTGCAGCTTATTTTGAACTTCCTCATTATTCTGAAATAACCTCAGAAAGCAAGTAATTTTCTGAAGGTTTGTAACTTACCAAGGTACTGCTCCAAGCACCTCATAACCTATTCTTCAAAGCCAACTTTATGGCTATCAGTTATTTATTTGGGGATTTATTTGTACTGATAAGGTTTTAATGTAATAATTCCTGGTAGCTCTTTTCCTGTAAATATTCCATAGTTGGCCTGTAGTCTGACCATCTCTTAGGGTTCTGAAATATTATTAAGAGATAAAAGAGAACCCCAGCAAGATAAAGCTGCATCAAGCAGAAATATTTGAGAGGTTTGAAACTGCAAAGTTTTGAAAGTAGAATTAGTAGACAACTGAGTCTTTAAGCAGATAAAGATGATTGCTAGAATATTTGTTTGTGCTGTTTTATCCAGAGACTACTTGCTAATTATTATAGCAGTTTGTCATCAGACACAAGAGGACATAGCTAGACATACTGCAGAGAAGAGTGGTTGGTAAATGCTCTGCTACCTGAAGAGGATTCAAGTGCTGGTTAGTGCTAATCTATTTTGCTACTGTCACATCCACATTAGGATTGCACTGGCTGCAATTCAGTATGAGTTAGCTCTGGGAGAAAATGGAAAAAAACACCAAACACTTCAGTATGTAAACTGAGAGTAAAGCTGAATGGAGACATGCTAGATTCTAGATTAACAGCAAGTAACAAAAGTCTCTTCTTTAGTACTCTGCTGTGTTCACAGAAAGGAGGCGGAATGTGTATTTTTTTTAATGCCATGGACCTTATCAGCTACCCGTATATTGGTCAGCTCAATCATGCTATCTTCAACAGTCTACACAGATAAAAGAAGACTCGGAAGTAAATACAGCATGCTATGCCTACTTCTTAAATACTAGATCTTCAGCTAGAAAATCATAGCTATGAGTTCTTGAAGAATTTTAAGTTGTAAATGTAAATATCTGCACAACTTCAGATACAACGAAGTAAATTAATTTTACCATGATAAAATCAAACCCTGCCTTTCAGTGGAGGTGTTTGTGCTCTATTTTGTATTAAGTCACTCTTTAGTGATTATAGAAAGGAAATTTAAGTACACAAAGAAGGATCCTAAGGCTTTTAGGGAAGAAAAACAAAAGAAAGAAGCTGTTTCATTTGGTACAGGTTCTTTTGTACCATGATGACCCATTGCTCTATCCAGAGTCTACCGAGAGATAAAAACGTCACTGTGCTCAGAGAGCTACATGGGCATGATTCCATAAATGCAGAAGAGTTAATAAAACTGTACCTGTGTAGATCTTCTAGACTGTCTTGCTTGCCTAGATCTAGCTTTTCTTTGGGACTCTGACTCTTCATCCCGTACTGGAGTGAGGTATGATCTAAAGAGTTAATTACAAACAAAACTGTGAAGCAGTAATTTTGGTATAAATTTATTATATGGTTAGAAAACCTTCCCACAACATGACATGACTATAAAACCAAAGCACTTAGAAGAAAAATTTTAACTATGTAAAATGGATTGTTTTTTTACATACTTCATCCTTACCACAATTATCTGTGTATCAAGCTAGCACCCTCAGAACTCAAATAAAACACACAGCATTTTCCTACTTAGATTTTATTTAACCATTTTCCCTATGTATAACTTCAGGTTCTTTTGGTATTTCACTGGTCTGCTAACGTAGAGGTAGAAAGATTTCAGAGATTCAGCCAAATGCATATTTATACATAAAATATGTCTGCATATTAACTTTTAGCTTGCAGAATTTTAGAGAAAGCTAAATGTACTGCCAATGTAGGATACATAATTATACCATCTGCTGCACCAAAGATTTAAAATCCTTCAGAATGTGGTTACCATGCTTTCACATGAATCACCCATGCTTTGAGTAACCCAACTCCTTGAGAAAAAGCTGTGATTAAAAATAAATACTCATGAAACCTATGAAAATGCTACAGAATATGCAGACAATTGTAGCCAAAAGGCAATTTGATACACATACAGGGTCTGCACTCTTCAAAGAAATTCTCCAATCCAGGTTGATTGTCTACCCAGGCAAACATATATACATAAAGATATATTAATTTATGCATGTGTGTGTGTGTGTATATATATTTGCATGTAAGTAACTAAGTAAATGTATCACTGAAGAACTTAAATAGCTATTATGCATTTTTTTTTATTTCTATTACAGAATATTCTGAGAATGCTGCAAACATTAAAAAAATCCTTAGATCAGCTAAAAATGAGAAAAAAAATTGAAAAAGCTAAATTAGAAGGATGTTGAAAGGTTGCTTAAAACACAAATTGTCTCTCTGAACTTTTTTCAGTCATAACATGAGCCACATCGAAAACAGAAGAATCAGATGCTGCAATATTTTCTGATTGTATTTTTATATGTCATTTAAGAACTGTTGGCTAGTAATTATGTTTCAAAAGCCATCATCTATTAACACTTAGATGACTATGGAAAGAACAGCTCTTTGGTCAGCTAATTGTGTATTTGCTAGCCTTAGCACACAGTAAAAACAGTTCTAAACCAATTCTAAGTTTTTAAAATAAGCTTCATTTACACAGAGCTATGGATTACTAGCTATCTTCTAGCTCTGTTAACAAATGATCCCTAAAACACAGGAAAATATTTAAAATCAGCTGCTATACTTACAAGTGCAGAAATATTTCCTATCTCATGACATCTTCAAAAACCCCACTCTGTTATTGCTTTTCCTACTCTGTTCTCTTGCAAACAGCATTTCTATAGACTTTCCATTTTCCAGAGTCCTAGACCTTATCCGTGTTAAGAAAAGGGTGCCTCTTGGTTGCTTTAGCTAACATCACCTGAAACGCTACCTGTCCCGGACATTCTTATTGATAAGCATGTCTCCTTTTGTAGCAATTCCCAAGGCCTATTTACTCCAGAACGCTTGCTCTTTACTAACTGGTGTACATACACATACCCTCCAATACACCTGAAATACTTTAGACCTCAGTGAGGGAAAACTCTCATCTCATGAGGTGCACACATCATCTACTGTCAGAGTAGAAAGTATCATAGAATGGCTTACACTGGAAAGGACTTTAGAGCTCGTCTACTCTAAATTCCCCATCACAGGCAGAGACTCAACTAGACTTAGCTGCTCAAGGCCTCATCCAATGGGGCTTGAACATCCCTAGGAAGGAGGCATCCACAACCTCCCTGGGCAGCCTATTACTCCTGTGCTGAAGAACATCTTCCTAAGATCGAATCTAAACCTACTCTCCTTCAACTTAAAATCATTCCCCCTTACCCTGTTGCTAGACACCCTTATGAAAGGTACCTCTCCATCCTTCCTGTAGGATTCCTTCAGGTATTGGAAGGCAGCTATAAGGTCCCACCCAGCACCTTCTCTTTTCTAAGCTGAAAAAAGCCATCTTGCTCAGCCTATCCTCACAGCAGAGGTGTTCCAGCCCTCGGATCATCTTTGTGACCCTCCTCTGGACTCGCTCCAACAACTTTATGACCATTTTATGATGGGCATGTCTTTATGATGCCCCTCCCTATCACACTCCCCTGTTTATGCCACACAGATTACTTACGCAATATTACTTATGATACAAAGGTTTAAAATTTCAAGTTTGCCATTCACATACCTGTTTCTTTCAATCAGTCTTAAGAATTAAGATACCTTCTTCAGCTATTTCAGAAGGATGCACTATTATATGCTTCATTACAGAGCCTAACGTATGACATCCTGCTTTTCAAACATCCTTTGAGATACTTTTACAGATAGTCTTTCTAAACATGCAGTTTCCATCTAAAATGTCTTAAGAAAATATTTCTGTAATACTTCATACACAGACAAGTTTTTATGTCCATATAAGCATACACAGATACACACAGGCACATATATATATATATATATATATGTATCTGTATATATACAGATAAATAACACGTGTGGATCTCTAGTTATTACCTTATCACATGCATGTGGTCATTATTTCAAGTTTGCTGATTTGTAAGATTCCAGATATTTTAATATGCAATCAAAAATGCATGTGCAACAGTATATTGTACAGCTGGCCCAGAGTCAGACAAAACAAGGAATTTCAGGCTAGCTGCAGGTATCTAAAAGATGTTGTGTATGCGCATTAGTATACACACACTAGCAAGAGCAAACAAAGACAGCAAAAGCCTTAGTTCTAAATTCCTTTACTTTTCTAGCTCACAGGCAACTGAAATGGTATTTGCACTTTAATCCAGGAACTACTTTTGAGAAAAAAATGTGTTTGGCTTGGTTTGCTTTCACTTTGACAAATTTCACTATGGAAAATGCTGGTTCCACTAAGGGCACGTGTAGGCAGTCTTTCAGAAACATAGTGGAGAAGAAAAGAAGTAATTCCCATTTCCTAGAAGTTATTTCCTCTCAGTTTTGAGTATAAAAGGAAAACTTGAAAACAGGCTATTTTATATCAGCCTAGAGCTATGAGGAATCTTTAGATGTTGTTGCTGCCTTAATAGAACCAAATGAATGCAGGTTTCTTCTGTAACTATGAAGAGGTTCATCATCTCTGTGAAAAACAGAGATGTATGTGGCACTGATACAAATGTTACATCTTGGAACTACTACAGGAACTTTTGTTTCAGTGGAAGGGTTAAAGGATGAACACTTGCAAATACTCAGAAGAAGAATCATCCAGGGAAAGCTAACAGGAACTAACAATCTTGTGAAATGTCATTTTTGCTTCCATAAAACTCTTTACGGAAATTAAAATATGCATCAATCTTAACTCAGCCTCCATGCAATTTTAACAGAAAAAACCCACCATAAAATATGATTGACAATGGCTACTTCTCATTTCTCATACCAAATAGCTCTTAAACCATTGCATTTACAAATGCGTATTATGTTTTAAGTAGAAAAGTTCTTGCAAGACGCAACGAAATAAACAGAATGTGTTGGGTTCAATAGTATTTTCTCAGCAGTGACTAGCACACAAAATTACTGAAAAAGTGCTGTCTTGTAACTTATTAGCATACTGCCAGTGGCACAGCTGCTCAACCAGCAGAGTACCTGTAATAAATAATTATTTATTTTCTTATTTTTAAATCAGTGTTTTTACACAGTTCCATATTTAAGACAAGTCATTTGATCTAGTAACAGAAATAGAGATACAAAAATACTGCATACCAAATGATAACCTAAGGCCAGTCAAAAAAAATACACAGTATAGAAGTTCAGGAATGGTCTGCACCAGTACTAAGCTCTTAGACAAACTGAGGCACTACCCAAATTTCTGGTAACCAACTATAATATGAAAACAACAAAAATATTTTATATAAGAGTAAAGTTACTCTTAGGATGTTTACACACCTCCGTCTCTCCCTGACCTCTGATGTTGAGGACACAGTGCCAGAAGTAGCTGTAGTCATGGCTGTGGTAGTTGCTGTAGCATTTACAACAGATGGTGCAACAGGAACGGTCACTGCTGTAGAAACACTGTCCTTCTCTTTCTCAGTACTATCCTCAGCCCACAAACGATTTGAGGTACTACAGTGTAACAAGCAGCAACACAAAAAAAAGAGAAAAGGAAACAGCTAAACAATGAAAGCACTTTACTAAACAACTATTAACATGTATATTGAGGGATGGATTTTTCTTTTTAGAAAGCAAACTGAAAGCGCAACTCAAGCTATTGAGTAAATCAAGAATTGAGCAGTTCGCAATTGAACTTTTATTCTTCACACCCTTGTTAACATTGGAGTTATTATTTTATACCAGAATGGCTTTTACTGTGTAGTGGAAAGCCATTCATAATTTTCAAGCCAAACTGTATAAAATAAAAATGAATTTAGCAGGAAAGTGAAAAAATCCAGAGCCCCACATTCTACTAAACAAGAACACATGCACATACATAAGCACATAGTAGACCTGACGAAAAAAAGACAAAACAGGAAGTGTGCTGTTGCCATTACCTGCTCTGTACACCTGCTGTACCTGTAGTACTCTTTGTAGTAGTGTTGGTGCTAGTAGGCAGCATTTTCTGAAGACCAGCAGAAGAGGTAACTGTTGATGCATTACTTGGAACATTAGAACTAATCAAATCTTCTTGTCTTCTACCAAAGGAGCCACTAAAGAAGTGACAAGTACAAAGCATGTATTTGTATTACTTGTATCTGCTCATTAAAATAGCACAAAAGCTATGAATGATCCTTTAAATTCCTGTCCTTGTATTTTGTAGCTCACTTTAGTCTCTGAAAATTTTGGGACAAAAAGAGCATTTTTTTCTCTAGAACTTTTAATGTATGACTTCAAAAGGCAGCAGAAGTGTTCCTTAGTCCTGCCCATTTTTCCTCAGGAAGAGCGTATAAAGAACAAAATCTCATCAGTTTATGTATGAATATCTTCATCTATTACTGAAGTATTCAAGGCCTCCAGTGTTCCAGTTTAGAACTCCCATTTCACCCACACTGGATACCTCAGAAAATGCCAAATTTTACTCCACAGCTTGTCAGAAAATGCCATCAGTATCACTCCTCTTATAATTTTTAAGCATTTAAATGTACTGCCTTTTTAAAAAAAAAAGGCAATTTAAATCACCACAAAGAAATATTAACCTCCCACTCAAAATCTTCTCTTGCTTTTCAAGTTGTAAAGATGATCCAGTGTTTTCCAATTTTATCCACTGGTTTTGACTGAACAAATTTTGCATTGCCAAGTCAGGATGTGTGCCCATCACAAGCCAGTTAGAACAGACAGATTATCCTATCAATAACCGCAAAAGATCTGAAGAAAGATGCTTGTCATTCTGCTATTGGTCATTTTTTCTGTCACTATTGATTTTACAGTGACAAAGAAAAATATAACTGTACAAGAACAACTAATGAAAGACACCATTAAAGCACCACAAACCATTTAAGTGATGAGTGCTTTTTTCGAAGGCTAAAGCATAACTACTGACAGAAGTTAACATGCAAAGATTGTCCTTGTATATCACCTATTGATATTTTAAATCTCAAACAGGAAATCTGTGTGAAATCTTTTCCTAAACCTAAAATTAGGCAGGAGGTTAACAAATATGTAAGATGGAGAAGGCTCTGGGGAGACCTAATAGTGGCCTTCCAGTACCTGAAGGTGGCTTACAAGAAGGCTGGAAATTAATTGCTTACAAAAGCCTGCAGTGACGGCACGAGGGCAATGGTTTGAAATTAGAGAAGAGCAGATTGAGACTGGATGTTAGGAACAAGTTCTTTACTATGAGGGTGATGGAACACTGGAACAGGTTTCCCAGGGAGGTAGTTGAGGCCCCATCCCTGCAAATATTCAAGGTGAGGCTGAACAGGGCTCTGGGCAACCTGATCCCCTCGCTGCAGGGGAGGTGGGACTGGATGACCTTTGGAGGTCCCTTCCAACCCAGACCATTCTATGATTCTCTGTGTAATGCTCTATGAAACAGCCTGACTACACACCACTGATAACATTGGTATCAAGCCTCAAAAAAAAGTTAGGCACCCATCACCACATACAACAGCCACACATATCAGTGTGTATCTTCGCTACCTGAATTGGTTTCTTTTTGATCTAATAATTTCATATATTTATTGCTCCAGTAACTCCAATGCAGTACTTTACTCAAACAGCTACACTGAAAGTACAGCGGAGTTAATCATACATGTATCTGCAGGGAAGGATTCCTTCTGAGAAAGTCCTACTAGGTAAGAAAATAATTTTCAGACTTATACTTCCTATTAATCATCATTTATTCTTCATTCAAGTTAAGTTTTACATATGAATTCTATGATGCTGACAATCAGCATAGGTATGGCTATAATCTACCATTACGGAGAACAGTCCAAGACCTCTGATAGTGTCATGCAAAAACTAAAATTCAACAGACAAAACATTTTTCCTCTCTTCAGACACTAAGTTGAATTACATCCAAAATTTTAAAAGATCTTTGACTACTGAGCCAATTTGGAAGGTGATAAATGAACCTCAAACTGAAACAATAAGAAAAAAAAGAAACATTATTACATAGCAGTTACTGCAACACAATTAAGACAGTAAAAAAGGTGTCACTTTAAAACCACCACAAGCATACTTCATTGGCATAATTATTATGAATATATCAATATGACACCATTCAATTTTTAATTGTCCCCAGAAAGTGATCCAGTTCGCAAATTGTTTCTTGAATTCACAGCTTATTTTAACAAAAAAAAAAAAATTAAGAGAAAATCCCACACCTTCTTTGATAACTTGTGTTTAAAGAGGTAGGACCCTCATTCAAACTGTTTTTCTTGGCATCATCCTCCCATTTTCTTCTGCTGTAGGAACTGCCACTACGTATTGAGCTAGCAGATAAGTCCCTGTAAAAAAAAAATTCTGTTCAGCAAACTCATCTTAAAGAAAGTTGGTTTTGATTAAATAGCCTGAAAGGGAGTTTCCAATTAAAGATGAAAATCCTTGATAACACACTTAAATACAACTGCACAACACAAGAATAACATGTCTTATATGGACAATTATTGCCAAGCTCTTGTGGAAAAATACTACATTCATACTATCACTGTTAGATACATAAGAGAAAAGTAGCGCCAAAAGAAAAACTGCTAAATGGCATTTAATAATCAATGAAGATTTAGTAATCAGCATGAAATGAATCAGCAGATTTTATCTGTGACCATGGTTGGCTTTGTTTTTCTTCAAGAAAGGAAGAAGAAACTTCTCTACTCCCGAGGTTATCCAACACAATAAAGGGAAAACAACTCAGGTGTTTTAAAACTTGATTTCACAGGCTTTTTCATTCTTGGATGGTGTAAGAAGTTCCAAAGCTGACCAGACATTAGAGCTCATGATACTGTAGACCAGTATAAACAGATCTGCAGTATCCATTCCTGAGTGGCCTGCCATGTATCACTAGCTGACATTACTTTACCCATAAGGAATTTCCATCTTGCTGTTGCAGTATATAGCAGCAAGAAATAACCTTGCAAAAAGTAGACTTGGAAAAGCTGCTCTGAATACAGATACTGAGATGCAAAAAAAAATTCTCTTCTAATAGAAATGCCTGCTCCAGATTTGAAGTCAAATTCAGATAAAAGGAAGAAAAAATGTCTGTCGTAAAATGATGCATAAAATACAATCAGGTGTACAAGAGAAAAAGCAAGATTTTGTGAAGATGAATTTATGTTCAGGTACACTTAGCCTTCAGAAGATAAACATTTTTGCACAAAAAAGTTGGAAATAACTTTAGGAAAGCATCAAACACAAGCTGGTGCAGTGTTTTTTCTACAACCAAACAGAAATACAAATTCTCAGATACCTACTACAGAAAGGTCCTGCTCCATGTAGCATAGATGGTTAAATTCTACATGTAAATAAAATCAAACTGTCAAAAATCTCTTACAGCTTTAAGTAAGCAATTGGGTTGTCTGCCACATCATGCACTAGGCAAAGTGCTGGTGCCTAAACAGGCTGGCCTAAAAGCAGGCTTCATCCCTGGCACACTGAGGAATACAGAAAGTTCTCAGGTCAGCTGTTTAGTCAGCAACGGGACTAAGAAAACTGATTACTTCAGTTCACTCAAGGCATGTGAAGGAAAAATATGCTATTGCTGATAGCCATTTTTTGGAACTGTATCTGTGAACAAGTCATGATGGTTAAAACTGGCACATGAAGGACATAAACCCTAACACTGAAGAAAAATTTAATCCTGTTACAGGCAATTAAACAAAAACTGCAATGAGATATTTATTGCCATCTTAAGGTATTGTTTAGTTGAGACGCTTGTGGAGAACTAGAGTTTTCAAGGATCTCTCAAAAGAATAAAAAATAATCTCACTTAGAAACAAACCAAAACAAGTAAACTTGAGCTCAAAGAATACAGTACTCCAGGGAACGATAAACAGAAACTCCAAACTGTCCTGTTACAGAAATACAGTTAAAACCACCTGGCCAAGGAACATGGGAGATAATAAACTAAGCTGAACTTTAGGGGAGCTCAAAGGCCAGAATATCCTTGTTTCTAAAAAGAAATCATTGCACAGCATTTTATTATTATCAAAAGTAATAAAGGAGCAGCACCCCATGGCTCAAGACAAAGTAGTAAAATGCTTTTAGTAATTTAAAGTTTATGACTTAGTATTTTGCATTTTATTTTCTACCCAAGAAGACTACACTCATAGTCCTGCTCTTATAATTTAATAGATAAGATTTTATAAAAGATCTATACAACTTAAAAGATCAAAAATCTTCAGGAACTGGGTTATTCTACAGATTAAAATAATCTACACAGGCAGATAATGCTATGTCAGTTTGAGGCTGGGTGCCTTTAAGAATCTCAAAGTTGAGGACCTGCAGAGGCTAGATAGTTCCCAACCTGGGACACAGGAGGTGGACCAGAAAGCGTAGGGGTTTAATTGTTATTTCATTCTTATAAGTCTTGCATCCCTATAAAACTGGCTGCAGTCAGTTTCTTCCCTTTACTCTCCCTCCCTGCTCCTGGGAGGAGCACAGGCTTTTATCTCTGCAGGGGAGTGAGGCAGGCTTTGGCCTTGTCAATGCTGCCAGCTGGCGCCTAGAGTGGCCTTGCTGACATTTACCTGCATCACACTATTTTGGTATGAGGCATAGAGAGGCACGAGATGGCACCTGAGGCCTGGGTTTATGATCTGGCTTGAGGAAGGTGGTGTGATGCTTTGGCCTAAGGAGGTTTTGTTTGAGAACTGTGGCTGAGGTGGATTATGGATTTTGTGTATTTTATATGCTTTTGTGCTATTGCATGTAGTTATGAGTAGCATTTCCATATAAACTTTCCAATTCTATCCAATCCCGTGTGTGTTTCCTTTACTCCTCTTGGAAGGCGTAAGGAGCATCTCACTCCCTAACCTAAGACATGCTACAAAATATCAGTTTTAAAATCTGTCAGATTGTTAGCTTTCCTAAGATCAAGCAATTTCATATTTAACATAAACTGTAACTTCAGAGTCACCTGTTTTCTTTTTCATCAATGTCAGAGGTACTGGCCAGTCGTCTCGGTATTGTAGGTGCAACATATGCTAGTCGAGTTCCTTTTCCATCTTTCTCCTGAAAGACAGGTACTCATTATTCACTGCTACGGAGTATACTGCTTCATAGCAGTAACAGTGCTATGGAAATCACCATTATGACAACTTCACCTGTAGTCAGTGTTACCTGATGATATGAACACGATATTTAAAGCTTAAAACCCAAGCTAAAACGTGAAAAGGCAACTGTTTATGTTTTCATTCTTGCAATGCAAATTATTTTTCTTCTGCTGCAGTACAACTGATTACTGAAAACAACTGTATTAGTATTTGTTAATAGTATCTTACCATATAGTGTAGTATTCTTAATCATAAATTAAACATTTATACTTCAAACAGAGCCACAAATTTTATGCCGTTCAGTTACCTGTTCCAAATTTGTCCTTTGATTGCTTCAGTGTATTCAAGTTTAATTACAGAAGTAAATTCTTGTAAATTAGACGTGACTACAGAATACAAGAGACTGTTTTCATGAGGTTCTTTCAACATCACTCTTCTAGTGATCCTGAAAGTATCCTATCTCTGGTCTCCCTTAAGCGTAAAAACTACTGTTAGCACTGCAAGTATCAAAAAAAGGAAAAGCCCGAATCCTATGCACCAGGTCACCAGACAATGAAGGTGCATACTACACTTCTAAGAGACCACACATACGCCGCATAATTTAACCTCTTGAAATCCTGGCAAAGATTAGATTGTTGGTACAGTCCACAGAGACTGCCTTACTTCTATAATACATCATAAACACCTATACTAAAGTAAGGTAGATCAGTCCCTCAAAATATTGTTTCATAGTGTAAACTACTACCTTTTCTTTGTTGTCCAATGAAGAAGAAAGTCTAGGACTTGAAGCAGAACGGATAACACCTGCAGAGTCCTTTTCTTTCTGAGCTTCTTTGGAAGCAGTAATTTCTGCAAGTGCTCCGTAGCTACCAGTTTTTCTAAGACCTGACCTCCATGTAGCAGGAGATTCATCTTTCCTCTCTTCTTCTTTGGGAGAAACCTTGGTTGTAGATGTTGAAAACTATAAAACACATGTAAATGAATTTATGTTATTAATTTGCCTTAGTCATAGCAATCCATACTCCTCGTGGAGATCTAAGAACGTCCTTGTTTTTAATAACTATAGAAATGTTGAACTTGTAGGGCAGCAGTGGTGAGAGACAACCTACACACTCACTACATTTCAATTAGTTACTGAAATAAGAAATATAAGACTGGTCATAGTATGCTACCTCTCTAAAAGTTAGCTTAGAAAAACCCAAGCTTTGTAAAACACACTGTGAGCACAAGATGCAAATTTCGAAACATGCAAATACAGTTGTCAATCTCTTGATTAAATACATTATTTTGCAATCTGTACACAAAATTGTGCACGCCAGAACCTCACCATAGATTTTTCACCCTTATTGGGCAGAAGAACAATGCCAGTTTTGCATAAGCCCTGCCTCCATGACGCAGGATCTACTGAATCCATGACAGGCATGATAGGAGAAATGAATCATACTAATGCCAATTAAGACAAGATGAAGAGACAGATTGAAAGAATGGGAAATAGAAAGAGTAAGTTGGGGTTTTTTGAACCACATAGTTTGTTCCTACATTCGTCTTATGTAGTTCTTCATTACATTACAAAATACCAAAAAGCAGTAAGAGACTTAAAACTTCAGTAAAAGGTTCTTATTTAAGACAACAAAGCACATTTAGCTAATTCAGAAACAGGATTAGTCTGCATTGAGAAGGACAGCAAAGCCTAAAGCCTCATATGTTTGAGAATACTCAAAGATTCATACTAACACACATCTCTTTCTTACCATATTTCATTCATATTCCTTAACTGCATCTTGTGCTAGCTTAGCTATCAGACTCATACCTCTATTCCCTTTAGTACTCTGTGTTGTAATTTAGAATTAACCTACAGTATTAGTTTTAAAACTACCACACTCTGATACAAAGCAGCATTACTGAATGCCACACAGACAGAAGAATACCCACATTCAAGTGCAGTACAATGTATATGCACTGCTTTTGCACCAGGTTTGGCCATCTGTGGTGTAAAAGAAGAATAGTAGCTGCAGTAGCACAGATAGTGCAGACCTGAAAGGCAGGTGCAAGATTACACACACAGTGTTGTTACCACCACTAGTAAAAGCCATTTAAAGCCTTTATCTTCACTGATATGAACTGTGACTGCTTCTCTAAAACACATGTACATGCTATGTTAAAAGACAGTCTTCATATACATGTGGGTCTATTTTGTAGCTACAGAAGACTGAATTTTTACACACAAATTGCACCTTTTACCTTTTAGGCCAAAAGATAATCCATTTAAAAAGTTTTGCCTCCATATATCATCAATTCTGTATCAAAAAAATCTATTTGACCATTCAGTTCAAGAATTTCAAGTAGCACTGCAACTAGTAACAATTTAGTAACATCCTGTTGCTGAAGGTCCTCTAGCCTAGAAGGCTTTTGCATAATATACAATAAATTGATTCTAAACTAGGAAACTTTTAACTTCAATATAAAGTTCAAAGGAAAGTTCAAAAAAATGAAGTGTTTAAAGTGTTAGATACCTTTGAATCTCCAGTGTGCAAAAATAAAGTAGAGGAAAAAAACCTGAGTGCAGCGCACATCAGTAAAACTGCCCAACTATCAAAATGTTTGTGTTACCAAAGTGATTTAAAAAATAGAATAGGCCTGTTTCCTTGCATTGAAATTCACACCAGATTTGAGTTCACCGCAGCTAAGTACAGTTAGCAAACCAGCAATCACTCACAATGTCTTCTCTCCCTCATGCATTTGTTGTGGCTTGTGTGGAGAACTTATGGGCCTCAAGTTCTGCAGAGCTCCTTCCTGAGCAATGCAAATACAGCTCCCATGACAAAGAACCATAATTCTTTAATGAGCCAAGAGGAGCTGTTTAGATTAATGTCACAGGATCAGCTTGCTATCCAAATACCTGCCCTGCCACAAAGTTCAGCATGGGAAAACTACTCACTACCCACAATTCCCCTTTTGGTCTGATGTGTTCTGGAGAGAAATCTTGCGGGTTTTGGAGGTAAGTCTTGTGGACATCATTCACAATTCTTTTTGTAAAGTACCTCTTAGGACCAGGAAGGTTGGCCCAAACCTAATATATAGTATTACACAATATGATGCAGTTAGGCAATATATTTCCTGCATCTGTTCTATTACAGTATACTTTGTGAGATGAATCATCATTGGGTTCAAATGGAAATATGAAAGTACAAGCACAAGAAGCTTCTGGAGCTAGGTACAGCTAGGTACTGTTAATCCAGCAGTAAGTCTTCCTCCTCTACTTGAGCTTCAGTATATCATGGCTACCAATTCTCCTGAACTGACACTGTGCAGAAGCATCAGCAGAGGTTTATGGTTATGATGCATACACATAAGCTGTAATGGCTAATGAACGAGTCTTATTATACAGTTTGCATTTATATTCTAGAAGTTTGATTTGAATGCCACCTTCTGAGGATGCATTATTATCGACTGTAATCTTTTTAGCTCTGACATACTCCTCTTCCCTTTCTCAAGCAAAACTACAATTTATTCCAATTAACTTTTCACATTAAGGTGTAAAAACCTTCCTGCACACAAAATGGCTTTGGTTGTGCACTGAATAAATCACACATCCCAAATTCTCTCTCTCTTCCATGAGGTCCTAATTATACTGAAAAATGTGGGGTTGCGGGGGGACGGACGCCTACAGCATTTTCTACTTCTTATTTCAGGTATCATTTTCAATTTGCATGCCTAAGCAATAGCTGAATACTTCTAAGGACTCCTAAAAGTACAGTAAGTCATGTATGTTAGCCTTGCCTTATGCACATCACAAATATAGGCACAGAAAGACTCAAGAAGTTTCTAAAAATTCTGGAGAAGTTTGGCACAAAAGAGACTTTCAAAACATGAAATTCAGCTTCAGAAAAACAACAGCTTCACTCATTTTGCAACAGATTCTTGCCTTTTAAAAAAGAATCTTATGCCCAGCTATTCTGCAGTTCTGCATTTTAGATTTCTGTTTAGAATTTCACAGAATCACAGACCTGTCAGGGCTGGAAGGGACCCCAAGGATCATCTAGCTCCTAAACCCCTTGCCATGGGAAGGGACACCTAACACTACATCAGGTTGCTCAGAGACACATCCAGCCTAGCCTTAGATACATCCAGGGATTCCAGCATCTCTCTGAGCAAACTGTTCCAGTGTCTCAGAACCCTCATGCTGAAGAACTACTTCCTAACATCCAATCTGAATCTACCTATTTCTAGTTTTGTTCCATTCCCTTCAGTCCTATCACTACCTGACACCCTAAAAAGTCCCTCCATAGCTTTCTTGTAGCCCCCTTCAGATACTAGAAGGCCACAATAAGGTCTTCTCAGAGACGTCTCTTCTCCAGGATGAATAACCCCAACCTCTCAGTCTGACTCCACCGGAGAGGTGCTCCAGCCCTCCGATAGTCCTTATGGCCCTTCTCTCACCCTCATCTCTGGTTTTAAACCATTTAAAAGAAAGGCACACAGATTCCACAAAATGTATTTTAGGAATCTCTGTATCTTTTTATCAGCTAACTGGGTAATACAATCTGCTTTTTACAGACAACTCAAAAAATGTATGCTTTTACAGAAGAACAGGAATCTGAAATCACAAGAAATGCATCTTATTTTACCTTCTTGACAGGTGATGAAGGTGCCCCTTGCCCAACTGCTACTGAAGGCGCTGTCACCGCTACTGATGCTGACTGCGTGCTTGTGGTGTTTGAGTTATTAGTTACAGCTGCCAAGACTTTGGTCTTATCTGCAAAAACATTTACAAGATTTTAATTTGCATTTTTCATTCACAATTTCTTCACCTCTACAACACTGCTGAACTTATTTTTTAAAAAATCTGACAGTCAATTCTAAGAGCATTTTATTATTTATTCCTCAGTGTTTTGCCCTTCACTCCCAATCTGTGCCATAGTTAGGTCCACAGTTTGTCCATAATGATCATACACATAGCTTATGATTGTTAATATGTTTTTCCGCAAGTGTAAACACACTGAGAAGCAGAGACAGAACCAGAGAATCACTCGGTTTGAAAGTGACCTTGAGATGTCACCCAGTTCAACCTCCTGCTCACAGAAGGGTCAATACTGCACAAAGACCAGGTTGCTCAGGATTTTCATGAGTTAGGTTTCAAAAGTCTTCAGAGACAAAGATTCCACAGCCTCCCAAGATAGTCTGTATTTTAGTAGATGGCTAATGACCAGAAAAATGGAACAGTAGGAGGTATGTTGGCACATAATAGCTAATTGGAACTACAGAAGATTTTAATTCAAAAGAAAACATTTAGTCTTGGTTAACGGTATACGTTCAGCACAGAGGAATAATTAACTCAAAGAACTCAGCCAGGGAGTTGGGTAACCAGAATAAGCTGAGGCAAGAAATTCCCTTCCCTTTGACTTTCCATTTGCTTTATTCCTTATTTGTTCTTTGCTTTTTCTACCTAAGTTTCGCTGACTTCTGCTTTCTTCTTTCTGTCCACATTTCTTCCTCTCTTTTGTCTGTGTACCTTAAGCCCTCTCCAATAAATATGAAGAAAATGTCACAGCTATGATTCAACAATTGTTGTCACTCTACTTGCTTGAGTATCATAACCTTACACCCCACTTTAATTTCACTCATTTAAATGGCACATTTGAAGTAGGATGCTACATCTATGCAGTATGGAGCAACATGGGGTTCAATCCCCAGTGGATTTTGCCCTACTATAAATACACTTTTCCATCTCCACCTACCCATACAACATACCGGCAATTAACTTGGAAAAGATTCAATGTATTCATACAGTGTTCTCAAATCTAACATTTGAAGTATCAATATATGATTTGAAACCTCATAATCAGTGGCAGTGCTGTTGCACCCTTGATTTAGTTACAAACATAGTTGGACAGCTGTTTTGATTACTTATGCAGTAAACAATTACAAATATTAAAGTGATCAGCTTACATGACTGCACTGAAGGGAAAGTTCTTTTTAAACACAAGTGAAAATAACGGACTGAAAACTTCTAGGTCATGGTAATGAAAAGTTCAATGGGGCAATGCATACTTACAGTACCATTTGAAATGATATGCAGGTAGATCTGCTGGCAAATTGCAAATGAGTAATACAGCTTTAAAACATATCATAGAATAGTCTAGGTTGGAAGAGACCTCAAAGATCATCCAGTTCCAACCCCCCACCATAGGAAGGGACACCTCCCACTAGATCAGGTCGCTCAAGAACTCATCCCGCCTGGCCTTGAATACATCCAGGAAGGGAGCAGCCACAACCTCCCTGGGCAACCTGTTCCAGTGCCTCACCACCCTCACTGTGAAGAACTTCCTCCTAACATCCCGTTCAAATATCTCCTCCACCAATTTCAACCCATTCCCCCTCGTCCTGTCATTACAAGACCTTGTGAATAGTCCCTCCCCAGCCTTCCTGTAGGCCCCCTTCAGATACTGGTAGGCTGCTATAAGGTCTCCTCGAAGCCTTCTCTTCTCCAGGCTGAAAAGCCCCAACTCCTTCAGCCTGTCCTCATAGCAGAAGTGCTCCAGCCCTCCAATCATCTTTGTGGCCCTCCTCTGGACTCTCTCCAACAGTTCCATGTCCTTCCTGTGCTGGGGGCTCCAGAACTGCACACAGTACT
>VWZI01009190.1:0-30614 GCA_013396835.1 Psilopogon haemacephalus
CTTCCAGTGTGTTTTTCTGAGTTTCAGCCGGGGTTTTTAAAAGGTGGGGAGGGCAGGTCACTGCAAACCCACTACACGGAGTTTCTCAGAGTCCATTCATGAAATGTATATGTCTCCAATTTAGTGACAAAATCTAAGTCAAGAATGTAATTTTTCTTGTGTAATTTTTCTCTCCTGATAACAGACTGCTCTACACAAAACACACATAGAAAGTAAATTAATTTGATTCCAAATAGAGAATTTAAATTAATTCTCTTGTTCATGATAGTTGTGCAACAGTTGAAACATTGTAGTCGTGCCATTAGAAAAATTCTGCTGTGCATGGTTATTTAGAGATGCTTGAATGTGAACACTTTTTTTACTGTTCATCATACATAATTATATTCAGTGTCATATAATGTACTTTTAAAATTTGTTCATTACTTTACTGGTTTGGTATTTTAGATAGCACCACAATTTATTCTATTTATCCTTCTTACACAGCACGAAGGAATTGGAAAATTTCAGTCAAGCTCCACCAAATTTTTATTCTGAAAATGCTCAGAAGAATATATTTTAATTTAAAAAATAATTTTAGTTTAAATATCAGTTCAGTTGATCATTTCAGGAGCAACCTATCTGAGCACAGTTGAATATTTATGTATCCGAAATGTATGTTTTCTCCACTCGTTGATAATAACAGTTGCTTTCTTTCAATTTCCTCATTTTTGATTTCCTCGGTTTTTACTGTTTGCCTTGGTTTTACTTGCCTTTTTAATTTGGTGATCTTCCATAGGCATCATTGCTAATCCAGATATCAGCTTTAAACCTGAACATGTTATGAAAAGTAATACCCCAATATTTTAACTACATTTTATAAAATCAATGGAATTAATAATTTAGAACATTTCTGACAGCAATGTGAAGACTTTTATTACCACAATCTATCAGGAGAATTGAATTCTAAATAATGACTAAATTGTATTTACTACAGTCTAAGCCCAGTGTCACCATTTAAGGTTTCAGGGTGAAAACACCACAGGACAGAATTTGGATTCACACTCACACACACACCCCCTCCTTCTTTCCCCTTACTGAAAAGATAGGCAGAAGAGGTAGGTGGTAAACAAAAGGGCTTGCACAGTATTGGAAGTTAAGAAAGTAATTTTAAGAAATAACAAAAGGTATTGAGGAAAAAGGGATGTACAGAGAGATTGAGGGAAGTGATATATACAGATATATACAAAATCCAATCTCAGATGGCAGTGGATTTCCCCACAACATATGAATGCAGACCTGAAACATGCCGAGGTTTCCAGCAGCCAGCAACACGAGGAAGGCAGACAAAAAGGAAGAGTGTCTGAAGGAACTTCCTGTCCCCTTAAATAGTGGATAGGCAGGAAAAGAGAGGATGCAACATGACACAGTGACCCCATCCAGGGGTACTGTTAACCCTTAAACTACAACTGTCAGTTTACTTATATCATAATCAGTCAGTTAGCTGACTCCACAGTTAGGTAACTATATAGCTTGCTTCTGCCTTTTTCAGAGTTTCAGGAATTATTTTAAGCTGATTGAAATGCCTAAGAATATACGCATTAGCTCTGCTCTGCACATTTCTTCTTAAGTATATCTGAACAGGATTGGCCTTTCATGAGGTGTGTGGCACACTTCATTAGAAAACTGAATTTAGGAAAAATGGTTACACATCCAGTATTTCAAATTGTTAGGTAGCAGCAAAAGTCCTTCGAAGTATGGCCTGGACTTGTAGTTTTGTTCTTTGAAGATATGATGCTATGTCAGCATAGGAACATGTTATTATAGATTTTCCCAGACAACCAGATGTGAAGGATTAATTCCTAATCAGACTTTCAAAATTACCATAGGTTAGTCTACAGGCATAAAACCAACTGTATCAGCATTTATTGAATCAAGCATATGTACTGTCTTCTTACATCCATTATGCAGTTATGTTCTGACATCTGTTTAAAGGAACAAAAAAACACCTTATTGAACATTCAGCTTCTCCTTATTTTCAGTTTCACAAATGGAAACTACATTTATTTCCCTACAATAACTAATAGTGAAAAAAAATCATCATGCATAGAAGTGTAATCATGATACTGGAGCTAAAGGGCTCTCTGAGCTAATGAATACAACTCTGAGGATGTTTTCAGAAACAGAAGGAAAGATGCATATATAGGTTTAGGATTTGTTATACTGGCTATATTTTGAATGAGAATGAATCTGAATGTTGATCCTTTCGGTACAACTAGCTTTCATTATTTGCAATTATTTCAGCAGCAAATTGCTAGCTATATCTAAAGCTAGACTGACCTTGTAGTATATATATGTAGTGTGTGTGAATACAGATTACTGCATAATATCATTGTGTCAGTTTACACACCTTTCAGAAAAATATTAAAATTAAATGATGCAACATTAACAGGAACAGATGAGTGCATGACTTTAATTGCAGACTAATGATTTAGTTGGGAACTAAGTCATGAGATGGGAATTACAAAAATATAATTATTTTTATTTCCTGAAAGTCCCACCCCAAAACTATATACAAGACTAGTTACATTTTATTTACTGGTTCTAATTCTATTGGATTTCCATGAGGATGCTTATGGGCAATTCTGATCACTTGGGAAAGTCAGAAAATGGAAAAGGCTGAGCCACAAGATATCTATAGCCACTTAGAAAATCAGAAGCAGAGCAGAGAGCCTAGGGAAAAGCTGATTTACTCATGAGGGTGGAGTAGGATTTTGGTACGCTGATCTCCTTTGCAGCAGTCTCTGGAAACTGCCAAGTTATAATCCATGCGGGATTAAGTCTAATGTGAGTAAAACCTGCTGAAGTCCAAAGTGTCTGTAGACACAGCTTCAATGAGGCAGATCTCATGGAGCAGCACTGCCTTAGCAGCACAGGGAAATGCCATACTGCTGGTGTGTTCCTGTGAACAGAGGCAGTTTACAGCAGAGGTAGGAGGGTAGCAAGAAGGAAGCCAGGATACAGCTGATCCAAGGAGAAGCCAGGTGTGGGTGCCACAGGCAACTCTCTTGAATGGACCTAATGGACTTGCCAGACTTGTAGACTTGTGGAACTGCACAAAAGCTTTTCTTGTCACTCTATTTAAATCTTTCCTAGACAATGTGTCCAAGTGCCAATATATGCTGGGTGCAAAGAATCCAGCCAATCACAATCTTATATTCTAGCATGGGCTGTCCCACAAGTCAGTACATGTGTGGGAAAAGGGTGCCTTTTTCTGTTCCCCTTTCACGTCTGCAAGGTGGGGGAAAAGGAGTTTCATGCTGCCATCTCCCATTCAAATCTCTGCTGATGGAGGTAGGGAAGGGAGTTTGGAGCACCCATTACAACTAACCTTTATCAGAATGCATAGCTTTAGAAAATGAATGGATTCCTTTCATAGATGTTAATGCAACATTACATTTTAGCTCTTCTGCTTGACATAATTAATTTCTTCATTGACTTTGTCTTTCAATTACCAAAAACTGAGTAATTGGAAGAGCAATTGATACTACATGGAACAGTTTTTTCTTGGCTTCATGTGAAAGATTAAAACTCCACAAGATCCTGATTCTAATCCTTATAAGAGGTATTCTGTTTTAGACTGATAAATCTATTTACTCATTTATGTGTTTGTATAAACTACCATAAATTCACACGTGTAGTCAACTTTAATATAAACCTTGGCCAACCTTGGCCAGTGCTGCATTCTGCACTACAAAAATCTTTGTCTCAGTTGTTGGATTTCATTCTTAGAGCCATGAGTTTCATTAAATCAGGTTTTACCATTTGACTTTGTGTTTAAGAATATAGCCTGTCATTAAGCATCACTGATTCTCAACTGTAGAATATTTTGAAGTGCCATATTTACAAGAATGTTTTTTGCTATTCCATGAATAATATTTGTGCTGCTGTAAGTGTTTGGTTTTGGTTTGGTTTTTTTTTTTTCCTACTAGCAGAAGATGTATATTCTACTGATTCCAGATAGGAGCATGGACTTTTCACTTTATGCCTCTTCAAACAGTAATGCTTTAATCTGTTATTTTTTTCTCTGCTATTCTTACAACCGTTAATGAGCAGATAAGAATAAAACCACAAAACAGGACAGCAAAACCTAAATTTTCATCTGTTTTTATTGCAAAATATAGGATTATAAATCTCTGTATCACCCTTTGGTATTTTCCCTTGCATTGAAAGTAACCTTTCTGAATAGATTGGACACATCAGTCTTTCTTCATGTGTAAAATCTAATATAAGAGTTTAAAAAAAATATTTTGGGCATTGGTATTCACAGTAAAAGCACTCCACTAACGGAGTAAATTCATATCAATGTTAGAATCCATGTATTTTTCAATACCATGTACAATTCTGAGAGGTTTGTGCTTTACTGAAGGGGTCACTTGGAAAGTGATGTTATCTTGCAAACTTATATTACTTTATTTTAACAAAATCACACTTAAAATTTTAAGGAAGGTGAAGTAAAATTTTTTTTTAGAGGAAAAGAGGGTAATAAAGTGTAAGTAAGTCCTATCTATAAGGCGCGGTATAAATATTTAGACTACTGAACCCCACAGGATAAACTTCAGAATCACAGAATCATTCAGGTTGGAACAAGTTACTTACCATGAGAGTAGTGGAACACTGCAGGAGGTTGCCCAGGGAGGTCGTTGGGGCCCCATCTCTGGTTACATTCAAGGTGAGGCTCAACAGGGCTCTGTGCCACCTTATCTAGTTGAGGATGCCCCTTTTTACTGCATAGGGGGTTGGACTAGATGACTCTTGGAGGTCTCTTCCAACACAGATCATTCTGTGCTTCAGGCCCATGTGGAGATATAAAATTTAATTTAATCTTCAAGCAAATATAATTGGTATAGAGTTTGATTTGAATATTTCTATTAAGATCCATGTAGAGTAATTTAAGAAACACTAGAAGGTCAGATAAAAAACCACCATGCAAGACTCCAGGCTTGGGGAACGGTGTTTAGAAAGCTGTTTAACAGAAAACCACCTCAATGAAGTCAGCCTGCAGCTTGCTGAAGAAAGACAGTAGGATCCTGGTTTGTATCAGTAACAGCGTGGCCAGCAAGACTAGGAAAATGATCATCCCCCTGTACTCAGAAGTCCACATCAAGAACACTGTGTTTAGTTCTTGGACCCTTCACTACAGAAAGGGACATTGAGTTGTGTTCTGGTTTGAGGCTAACCTGAATATTTTAAGAGAGAAATTAGATTATTAGTTGTGAAAAGAAAATAATGATGAAGTTTGCATCATTCATTGGTTTATTGAGGGGGATAAAAAGCCAAAATGTCAACAATTTGTTCCACTCTCTGTCCTGGGACATTTCCCTGTTCACTTCACTCTAGTATCTCTCCACTAACAAATAACATGTAAGCTTTGTTGACTAGTTGTTACGGTTTCTGTCTGGGAAGGGACATAGATAGGGAACAAGAGGGGTAGCTTTGAGCTCTTCTCAGCAGTTTTTCCTTGTCCTGGAGGGAGTTTGTATTTCTGCACTATTTCTAGTTTGCATATATATATATATATTTGTAAATTTTGCTTTGCTGAAAATATAGCTTCATCTTACTTCAAAGCCATCTAAGCTACTGTGGCTCCAATGGGCGGGGTGGGGGGGGGAAGTTCCTAATCCATCACAATGTGCTGGAGCACGTCAAAAGGAAAACAAAGCTGGCAAAGGGTCCAAACCACAAGTCTTCTGAGGAGAGGATGAGGGAACAGTAATTTTTAAAAATGTATATTTTTTTAAAAGTCTGGAAAAAAGGAGTCTGAGTGAAGGTGTGCATCCATCCCTTCTCTGAAACAGGAAGTGGTAGGACAAGAGGAAATGGCCTTCAATTATGCCAGGGGAGGTTTAGATTGGACATTGGGAAAATTTTATTCACCAAAAGGTTTCTTAAACACTGGAACAAGGTGCCCAGGGAAGTGGTTGTGTCATCATAGAATCATAGAATCTTCTGGGCTGGAAGGGGCCTCTAGAGGTCATCTAGTCCATCACCCTTACAGTCAGCAGAGACATCCCCACTAGACCAGGGACCTGTCAAGCCTCAACTTGAATGTCTCCAGGGAAGGGGGCCTCAACCACCTCTCTGGGCAACCTGTTCTAGTGCTTCACCACCCTCATAGTAAAGAATTTGTTTCTAACATCCAGTCTAAGTCTGCTCTTTTCAAGCTTGAACCCATTGCCCCTCATCCTGTCACTGGAGGCCTTTGTAAACAGCTTCTCTTCATCCTTCCTGTAGGCCCCCCTCAGGTACTGGAAGGCTGATGTTAGGTCCACCCAGAGTCTCTTCCTCTCCCAACTGAACAACCCCAACTCCTTCAGCCTGTTCTCATAGCAGAGGTGCTCCAAACCTCTGATCATTTTCATGGGCTTTCCCCCCTTAAAGAAATCAAAATCATTGAACTCATCAGATGTTTAATGCAAGAAAAAACAAGTGCACTGTACGCAATTTGTAAATGCTGCAGAAGCTGGTAAGTGAATGGCATGAGAAAGATTTGCAAGCATATGCTTGAGGATCCCTGGAAGTATTTAAAAGTCATGGGGATGTGGTGCTGAGGAATATCATTTAGCAGGGGACATAGCAATGTGAGGTAAAAAGTTGGACTTAAATGTCTTTTCCAACCTAAACAATTCAATGATTTTACAAAAAGTGAGATTTCAGGAAGCAGTAGATAAAATGCATTTATGAAGTAAGCTTGGCCCTATCTTGATCCTATCTAGATCAAGTGGTAAGATGTCTTTTCTTAAGATGGACCTTTTCTTCTCTTTGGAATAAATATAGATTTAAGAGGAGCAACAGAGTAGAATCTAGCATATGAAAACCCCTCAGGTTAATCTAAACTACTCACGGTTACTTCGTTTTACACTACAAGAATTCTTTCTGGGAATGTTTTATAGATTCAAAAACAAACAAAAATCCCAACAACAACCAAGAAATGTAACAAATCAACTTATTCAGAACTTAGCCACAAGAAGAAATCTATCCCTGTCTTCATCATATTAGTGAACAATTCTAGGATGTGTTTTCTTTATTACCAGTTATTGTTTCTTTTTTCATGACAGTTTTATTTGACATATTTAGCATATTTATTTAAAGACTTCTAATTTTACTTTTGATTTAGCTTTGCAAGTAATAGAGAAATATAAAGAAAGAGCATCCAGACTTTCTAAATGTTGGTAGGACTACCTATCTGACTGGAGTTGCCTGGACTGGAGTTAAACAATATACAGAGAATGAAACCATCATGCACAGTCATTCTTTAATGTCAGGATGTGTGATAGATGGTTACTCTTCGCTGAAGCGCCGATATTCATTATGATATTACATTTTCAACTTGGCAGTCCTGGATTCTCTTATCTCTTCCTGCACAGAAGATAAAATAACCAAGAGCACTTGTAAAGCTGTGCTCAAACTAATCTGGTTTTTTAGTATCTTCTTACTGTGTATTTTTTTACATTAATTAGTTTCAAATACCACTTTAAGAAATATTAACTTCCATCTACTAAGAATGCTGACATTAGCAAACGTCCTAATCTCTAGTTTCTGTTATTAAAACATATGCTAACAAAGGCACCATCAAGATATTAGCTTGAAGGCTCATTTTTACTTAAAATGAAACTGAGCAAGCTAAGACTGCCTTGCAGCCCTGAGAAAATCTCTACAAACTTTGGTTTTTGTTGAAAAATGTATACCATAACTCAGCATACTGTTTCTTTACCAAATGTATAGTCTAAGCAATAAAAAGTGAGCTCTTGGAGATTAGAACAAACCTCCTTGCAACTTATGTTCCAAATCTTGCTACAGGTAAAAAGCAAACACACTTCATATATAAACCCGGGAATTTCTTCATCGTGTAACTGAACTCTAAACATTATGAACAAACATTTATTATTATTCCATGCAGAAATAAATGAACTAATATCTTCCTCTTTTTACAGTGTTTTTGCCAATCCTTCTTCTGCCCCTGACTTCAGTCTTAGGAGTGAGTATAATGAGCCATCTACATCTTGAGTTCTTCACCAAGAGGTATATGATATTGGTGTCTTTCTTCTCTTCATTCTAGTACCTGCGTAGTTTGATTTTACTTGCTTGTGAACTTACTCCATACTTGTTCCATCTTCATTAATCTGCAAGTCCATATTACATTCATATTTTATATATAGAGTACATTCTGCATATATTAGATTCTTGTTCTTCATTCTCTTTGCTACCCTCAAATTTGTTTTGCCCAGCTCTTAGACCTGCACTTCTCTGACTATTGGTAGGTTATTTAGTCTTAGGACTTCCACTGTCATCTCATTTCTTTATTCTTATTATGCAGTATTTGTACAACTCTACTGCAGAAACTCCTCAATGCAGTAGAAAGGCTATCTTTGCCCTTGTCAAGGTCCCTGATATAATCCATTCCATGCTTTTATTTCTCAAGGCTGCATTGATAAATTAGTCTTGCATATTTTAATCTATATCAAATAGCTATTTGTTAGTAGTGTGTCTATAAAAATTACAGCTATATGATACAAAAATAAGAAAAGCAAAACAAATTATGCAGACACTTTGTCTTTAGAAATATTCCTGCTGTTGCTAAACAATGTGAAACAAAGCTCCAGGCAACTAAACTAAGTTTATATGCAATAAGATTGTCAAACTTCAATTCTGAACTTTTGCAAAGTCAGCCCAGAGCACACAACAATGCTGTACTTTTTTGGCTATAAGGTTACAGTTCTCTCTTTAAGTAGTCCAAATACTTCTGACAGGTGAGTTGCAAGCCATGACTCAATGCTCCTAATCAGGATTGAACAAAGCACCTTCTTGGACAAATTTGCTCCTTCATACCTGATCTTGCCTTTCTTGACCTACATAAATCTGAGGATAGTCTGGAGCCTGTAATTTTGAATTATAGCTATCACTTGACTTGCTGAGTGCTTGAATTTTGCACCAGTGGAATATATGAAAAGAAGATTATTATTATTGCTAAAATCAGTACTGTACCATGTGAAGTCGAATTAAAAAATTCACTTTATGAAAGAGATCCTCTCACATGCTCTGTGATGAGGAAACATATTTGTCCCATTGATAATATCTGAGTTTAATTGTTTATCCATGTTCACCTATAATTCAATGCTAGCAACTGGTTCTGATTAAGGTATTAAGGTTTTCCTGGCAGACTTTGTGTCAAAGCTGCCTATGGCTATATATTGAGTGAAAACTAATTTGTACTGAAGTGTGGAAATTTACAGTAATTTGTCCCACCAGAAGGTACCTTATATCATTTCAGTTCCTTCAGACACTGACGCCAGATCTTCTTGGGTGGAATATACTTTTAATTCCAATTTACTTATCACTGCAACAGTGTTATGAATTTCTTATTATGAAATGTACTCCGCACTGGTTTTCATTAACAATTTTTCCCAGCACTATTTCCCATACAGTTCTGCATTCCAAAACTGAGCCTTAGAAAATAATATTTTGGATATTTTCAAATATCTGCATTGATGTTTGATTTGGCTTATTGCAAGACAGTTCAAATTGCTTATACTCCAGCTGCTTGTATTAAAAGCAAAGAGATTCTCTCCTGCAAGGGATCACCAAGCCTGCATGAATGCTACATATTTGTAAAGATTCTCTCCTTCTTGTGTGGCTCCCACTAAATCTAGATTGAATGTAAATTGAAAAATAAATGTCTACGCTGGGTCAGGGAATTGGGAACCATGTGTCTGTCTTAACTTGATCTTTGGTGTTGACTGGACCAACTGATATCCTGGTCTCCAGTCTCATTCTTTCTTTTTTACTTCAACAGTTTGATTAAAAGCATTCTACATCCTATATACATGAGCATAGAATCTTGAAGGAATTAACCAGTCCCTACAGAGATGCTAACATGCACATTTGAAGGAGCAAATATATTTTTTTTTCTCTTTCATTTGCTACTCATTATTTGTGACTAGAATTTGTGTCCATCACCTACTTTTGCACATTTCACTGAGCTGAAATATTAAAAAATTATTTACTTCAGATATTTTCCTAAAATATCTTACTATTAACTCGTTTGACTCTATTTGAATGTGAATAAATCATCTACACACAGAATTACATGGACTTTATCAACTCCTGATATTTTTCATGTGATCTGACAACATGTATGTAAATAATTCTGAAAGTCTTGGGTATCTCTTGGAGGACAAAGCAGAGGTGCCTGATGCCAACCAGCATGGCTTCACCAAGGGCAAATCATGCCTAACAAATTTGGTGGCTTTCTATGATAAAGTCACAGCAGCAGAGGACAAGGGAAGGGCAACTGATGTCATCTACCTAGACCTGAGTAAGGCCTTTGACTCTGTCCCACATGACACCCTGGTCACCAAACTGGAAAAACATGGACTTGATGGGTGGACAACTCACTGGATAAGGAATTGGCTGGATGGTTGCACGCAGACAGTGGTGATCAAGGGCACAATGTCCACCTGGAGACCAGTGACAAGTGGCGTCCCTCAGGGGTCAGTGCTGGGACCAGTGCTGTTTAACATCTTTGTCAGCGACATGGACAGGGGAATCGAGTGCACCCTCAGCAAGTTTGCAGATGACACCAAACTGTGTGGCACAGTTGACTTGCTGGAGGGCAGGGATGCCATCCAGAGGGACCTGGACAGGCTGGAGAGGTGGGCCCAGGCTAACCTCATGAAATTTAACAAGGCCAAGTGTAAGGTCCTGCACCTGGGTCGCTGCAATCCCAAGCACAAATACAGGCTGGGTGGTGAGTGGCTGGAGAGCAGCTCTGAGGAAAAGGACCTGGGGGTCTGGGTGGATGAGAAGCTCAACATGAGCCTGCAGTGTGCACACGCGGCTCAGACAGCAACTGTGTGCTGGGCTGCATTAAGAGAGGCATTACCAGCAGGGCAAGGGAGGTGATTCTCCCCCTTTACTCTGCTCTTGTCAGACCCCACCTAGAGTACTGTGTGCAGTTCTGGAGCCCCCAGCACAAGAAGGACATGGAACTGTTGGAGAGAGTCCAGAGGAGGGCCACGAAGATGATCAGAGGGCTGGAGCACCTCTGCTATGAGGACAGGCTGAGAGAGTTGGGGCTTTTCAGCCTGGAGAAGAGAAGGCTTCGAGGAGACCTTATAGCAGCCTACCAGTATCTGAGGGGGGCCTACAGGAGGGCTGGGGAGGGGCTGTTCACAAGGTCTTGTAATGACAGGACGAGGGGGAATGGGTTCAAATTGGTGGAGGGGAGATTTGAACAGGATGTTAGGAAGAAATTCTTCACAGTGAGGGTGGTGAGGTGCTGGAACAGGTTGTCCAGGGAGGTTGTATCTGCTCCCTCCCTGGAGGTGTTCAAGGCCAGGCTGGATGAGGTCTTGAGCGTCCTGATCTAGTGGGAGGTGTCCCTGCCTGTGGCGGGGGGGTGGAACTGGATGATCTTTGAGGTCTCTTCCAACCTTGACCATTCTATGATTCTATGATTCTATGATCTCAAGGAAAGAAGAATCACTGTCTTTTAAATGCAAAGACAAGCTTAAACTAATCAGTCCTAGAAATCTACATAAAAACCCCAACTCAAACTAAACAAACAAAAAAAAACCCAAACCCCAACCCATGAACAAAAAGCAAAACAACAAACAAAAGAACAACAAAACCAACCAAACAAAAGTGCTGAGCAGATTTTCACTTAAAAAAAAATTATTTCGATTTCTAGGACTCATTAGTATAAGCTTGTCTTCTGCCCACATTACCTTGAATGCTATTACTTTCAGAGCCTTTGGCATTTTTGCTACAACATTTACTCATTGTTAGCAAAGATGGTCCATAGGTAACAATGATCACACTTCAGCAGTTTTGTATAGCAAGTGGATAATTACCTTGACAGAATAAAGTCTGACACTGACTGAACATCAGCCTCCAGGGCATGTAGTCTGTATCAAAATATTTCACAGACCTGGGATCCAACACATTAAATCACTTGAGTATTTTAATAATTTCCTCAGAGTGGCTTAATTCTACTCTTAGCTTAAAAGTATGATAAAAAACCTCACATCTATCACAGCAATCATCTAACACTATGAAAAATCAAATAGGTTTATGTGGGACTACACTAGTGCCTAAAACTATCTGTGTGTTTAAATGCATATTTTATTTGGACATGTTTATTTGGACCTATGACATTAAGTTAAAAAAAAAGGAGAATTATGAAATTGGAAATATGTTGAAAATTGGAGTAACTGTTGTAGTATATTGATTTGTATATAGATTGATCTGTATGCATATTGAATGGTGGAACCAGTCCTTTGGGACTAACTTTTCTGAGAAACTCTTCTAAGAGAAGATATGCCTTGCCTTTCTTAGCAGAAATGTAGGAACTATGTGATAACAAAAGGTTTATTTTGAGCAGCTTTATCATTACAGAAAAAAGACAGAGTACTCAAATACTAAATAGGAGATTCAGAGTCTACTAGTTGTTACCCAGTGTTACAGATAAAATGAAATTTTGCGTCCCTAACAATCAGAAGCTGGGCTAGGATATTGTTATTCACAAAAGCATGAGCTGAGAGAAATCACTATGAATATAAATAAGGTAAGAGCAATTGTCTCTAATAAAACTCACATAGCTCATTCCCCTATCTAAATGCAGGGGCAGTGGTTGGACAAGATTTTGAGGGCACTGAAATAGGCAAAGATGTTAGCAGCTGCATAGAGCTATGTCCATCCACCCACTGCCCCAGGCAATAATCTTCTTTGCCTATGCTCAGATGCAGCTACAAGGTGAGTTTTCTAACAATTATTTTGTAAATTAATAAAGAAATCAGTTAGTTTATAATCTACATCCCCGCATATATTCTTATTCCTGAAATGCAGAATGAGAGCTGAAGATGCTGTACTGTCTCCAGCAATGCACATGTAGGTGTGTATGTGCTGATCGTTGAGATTTCTACTACAATCTCCATGACTTGCAGAAACAGGTGCTTTAACACTCCTCTACATGTATATTTTTGAAACAGCTGTAGAGCAATATCAAAACTGAGGTATAATAAGTTGTCTAAGGCATAAAGAAAAATTTCAGCTTGTTTTCTTCTTTTTAAGGTGAAAATGTACATGAATTATCTGCTTTTATGACCTATGACCTGAAAATCTCTCTCCCTCTGTCTTTATAAGAGACTTAGTGGAAGCTGAACAAAATTCAAGGGGAAGAACATAAAGGACTTAACCTTTATGATCCTATAAAAAGCTGAATCACTAAAACAGTTAAGGAATGATTATTGTCTCAGTGAAAGTCAGAAAGAAGATTTTGCAAGGAACAAGTCTCCTTAGCAACTCTCACAAAGCAGCTGAGGTCAGTTTGAATTACGTTAAAGCTAGATATACTGTTATTTTCGAATGGTGTCAGCAGCTCTATAGATCAGGTTGTTCCTTAATTTATTTCAGAAGCTTCTGTTCTCAGAGGGTATTAATAACTTGACCATTTGAAATTACATCAAAGATTCAGCACACATGTCAGTCTGAACACTTATTTCTTGTTACATAAAAAAGCTCAAGTTTGGTAAGAATTTGTTTCTTCAGATTTCTGTTAAAATTAAGAAATAAGAAATGATTTCTGATGTTTCTCAAAAGCACTTCCAATTGTTGGGGGGTTTTTGTGTCACTGTTGGGTTTGAGCTACAAAACTGATTCTAATACCTTTCAGCTCAGGCTCTTCTAAGTAACTGCACTTTCTGCAATCAACAGCAGCCAGTGTTGGCAAAAATAATGTTTTATAAGTACTATAAAGAACTGATATGCAGAAAGGCTCTCGCTTATACTTGCTCGTATAGAAACCAAGATCGTTGATAAATCTTGTGTGCCACATTAGGGGTGAATATATTAAATGATTACGCCTGTGTGGTAAAGTGGACAGATGACCCTAAACTGACCAACACAGTACTCCATTCTACATAAAGTTAAAGTCCTCATCTTCAAAATCAAGTATGCATGGATGATGCTGTTTGCTCTGCCTTCAATCTCAATCTGTATGTTCACAAATTAACAAAATATTAGGGATTCGAAGGGGATCTCCAGAAGTGACATGTGCGACTCAACTCCCTGCTCCCCTACCAGAGGAGGATCATATAATCTAGTGCAGATCACATAGGAATGCATGCAGATGGGTCTTGAAAGTCTCCAGAGAAGGAGACTCCACAGCCACTTTGGGGAGCCTGTTCCAGTGCTCTGTGACCCTTACAGAAAATAAGTTCTTCCTTATGCTGCAGTGGAAATTTCTGTGTTTTAGATTACATACATTGCCTCTTGTCCTACCAGAGGGTGCAAGAGATAAGAGGCTGTTCCTTGCTTCTTTAAACCCAGCCCTCATATATTTATATACATTTATTAGATCCCTTCTCAGTCTTCTACTCTCCAGGCTAAAAAGCCCCAGATCTCTTAGGCTTTCCTCATAAGTCACGTACTTCTGTCCCTTAATCATCTTTGTAGCCCTCCATTGGACTCTCAAGTAGGTCTCTGTCCCTCTAGAACTGGGGAGACCAGAACTGGATGCAATATTCCAGATGGGGCTTCACCAGGGTGGAGCATAAGGGGAAAAGAACCTCCCTCAATCTTCTGGACATACTCTTCTTAATGCACTCCAGGATACCATTGGCTTCCTTGGTCACAAGGGCACATTGATGTCCCATAGATAGCTTGTTGTCCACCAAGATTCCCAGGTCACTCTCCACAGGGCTGCTCTCTTGCAGATCACCTAATCTGTACTGGTGCTGTTTATTATTCCTTCCCATGTGCAGGACTTTGCACTTATTCTTCTCAAAACTTAGGTTTCTCTTTGCCCAGCTCTCCAGCCTGTCCAATTCTCACTGAATGGCTGCACAGCCTTCAGGTGTATCAGCCAAGCTTCCCAGTTTGGTATCATTAGCAAACTTATGTTCCTGAATTCAATTCCAGAATTAAGCTCCTGAACCTGGTTCCCATCTGCCACTGAATCCAGTCTGGGACTTATGCAGTGCCTGCCCCACAGCATTGGTGGTGATGTGACTGCCATCAGAAGAACTGAGTTTAATACTGGTTTTGTATATATTTTAATGTATTTCATTATTATGATATTTTAGTTTTCCAATTCATAAGTTTCTCTCCCTTATTCACTTTCTATTCCCCTTTGGGAAGGGAGAAGAGTTACAGAATCATAGAATCATAGAATGGTTTGTGTTGGAAGGGACCTCCACAGGTCATCTAGACCAACTGTCTCTGCAGTAACCAGGGGCACCCTAAACTATACCAGGCCACCCAGTGCCATATTGAGCCTGACTTTGAATATCTCTGGGGATAGGGCCCCATCTACCTCCCTGGGCAACCTTGTCCAGTATTCCACCATCCTCATGTGCTGGTTTGAACTAATTGGAGGATTTTAAAGAGAAATTAGATTATAGGCTGAGAAAGGAAAACAAAATTTGATTCTACTCCACTCATTTGTTTACTGAGACAATATAAGAGTTAGAATCAAAACATAGATAACTCAGGGAAGTTTGAGCCATTCTGGCTGCTGCATCTCTCTCTCTTCCTTCTTAGCTGGATCTGTGTAACTTCACTAACCAGTTTCCTGCTATTTACCCCCCGTGCCGATCTATCTCACTTACCTGGAATGTAAGACAGATAGTGGGATAAGATTGGGAAGTGGAGGGAAGGTGGTAGGGTGGTTGGAAACGCCTCTTAGGGACTCTGATCTCTGGGAGAGGTGTGGTGTTTCTTTTTATTGTACCTTTTTATTGTATATATTTGTAAATATCTGTAATATATTGTAAATATCTGCTTGTATATTGTTCAAAGCTGTAATATAAACCTTCATTTATTAAATTCCAGCTGAATGAGCTCTAGCCTGGGTTATTTCAAAGTGTGGGGGGAAGGTAACTGCTGAACCACTACACCTCATAGTAAAGAACCTATTCCTAATATCCAATCTAAATCTGCTCTTCTCTATTTAGGAGCCATTTTCCCTTGTCCTATCACTACAGGCCTTTTCAAACAGTCTCTCTCCATCCTTCTTGTAGGCCCCCTTCAGCTACTTGAAGGACACTTTTAGGTCTCCCCAGAGATGTGCCCTAACCTTTGACACAGTGGGCGTTTTTGCAGCTTCTTGAAGTTGTGAACCTGTTGTGATATTCAGAAGCACTTGTAAATCATATATACATTCAAGTTATGGTGATGTCTTGGGTGTCAGAGAATTTTGCATGCCTCTGAAATTTATATGGTTCCATAATAATTCATATAATTTTGATTTATTTTATTAAAAAAAAAAATTAATAGTTATGACAAACAAGGAAATCAAGAAATGGGCAAGGGTATTCAAAGAGGTCCAAAGTATATACATGTTGGGTTTGTCCTTCACATGCAGGCCCGGAATAACACAAATGCATCAATGTGATGAATAGGTCCAACACTTTATTAGCGACAGGATCATCCTTTTATACTGTTAGCTTATCAGCTAAGGCAGTGCACCCAATTCTGATTGGTAACATGAGTTCTGCAGGACGTTGTCCATCCTAATCAGAAGCATACTAATTGGTCGGTGCTATTAAGCACAGTCCCATTCATTAATATTCATGACAACCTGTTATTCTCTAATCTGATGCTTCTCTATCTCTTACTCCTGTGGGAGGTAGCTGCCATGTTATGAGAGCCAGAGAAATTGTTTACTCTTCAGGCATGTGAACCAAGGCCAGGTTTCTCTTTATCTCACACCCCACATACACATATTTTGCTTAGGTGAAACTTAGAATGACTGCAATTAAAACTATGAGATTTTGAAGCTTACAGAAGTAGGGTTTGATCATAATTTAACAGAAGTCATTAAATAATTACATAAATTTGGAATACTAATTTAGATATAATTTAGTTCCATACAGAACTACACCATGAGACAATTAAGTTTCTGCAAAGACATATTCCATAAGGCAAATGACTTTTAAATATATACTAAATTCAGCTGATTTCCCAAATACTGTTTGAAATAATTTTTCGTAATAATTTTTGCACATTTGGTTAAAGATATTATTTTGGAAAAGAAATTGATCTGTTTTCTCAGTCTCTAGTTTTATGAATGTAGAATTTTGCTGAAAACAAAAGTGTAAACCCATATAAAATAAAGCCAATGAATGATCAGGTAGGAAGTTAATGAAATAGTGATACTGACGGTAACGGAGAGATATGATGCCCACTTGATGCAAGTAGAAAACAAATTTACTTATATAACAACAGAGTACACACTTACAGCTGCAAGCAGAATTTTCCCACTAGTTTGCTCAACAGTTACATTACTGTCTTGCCCAACTTTCTCAACACAATAGCAATGTGTAATTTTCTTGTTCTTAGAACTACATCTGTTTGCTGTTCCCAAGGCTTCTTTCCTACTAGAGTCAGAATGTTCATATCTTGCACCAACAGTACAGAACTTCTTGCTCAACTACCCAGGTAGCCCCCCCACCATGATATCACCAATCCTTATTTCTAGCAGCAAATACATTCCGACACTCTCTTTATGTTTTTCCTGACCTTATAACTCTCCCTTTGCATACATGTGAAATCAGAGCTGATTCCTGAAGAACCACTGAAATGTCTCAGAAAGAATCCTATCTCCTAAAATTAGTATTCTTTCCATTGTTGCTTTTCAAATGCTTATAAGCCATGTAGTGTTGTGAAATGTCAGATATTTCTAAACAAATTTTTGCAGAAAGACGAATTTCGTTTAGAACTAAGGCTATTTAAACTTTAGCATTTAAATGACTGCTCTAATATAAACATTTCCATTTATATAAAATCTGTTTATATTATAAAGAGTGGTTGTCAGGAGGAGCATCACATGAGCAAATGACCAATCAATTTGACTTATGCAATTGCTCTGTTTATTAGTGATTCTACAGCTTCTTTGATAGCCAGCAAGTGGGGGGCGTTTGTGAATACTACAAAGTATTTGACGCAGGTGATCATATGTGGAAGACAATAATTCATTACATAATAATGACCTCATAGTTATCGAAAAACTTCTGGGTAACTTTTCCAGAAGCAGGAACTGTCTCAGTCTGTATCTCTGTTTTCCTTCTGGCTGCACTTTCTCCTCACAGGTGTTCTGCTGTGCTTCTCTTTCAAACACACTTTCCTGGCAGTGGGTTGTTCACCACTACCAGGCTATTTCTTCTCAGAAATCTCTCCACAAGTGGTAGTGATGACAAGAGGGGTAGAGATAGGCTAGTAGTTACAGACGTGTCTGAGCATGGACAGGTCCAAGTACTGACTGAGAAAAGCATACTCAAAGAAAGAAAATCAGTGAGTAAATCAGCCCCAATAGAGGCACAACTGAAATGCCTCTACACTAACGCAAGGAACATGGGGGAAACAGAGAAAGAATTACAAATGTGCGCAAGTCTACAGGGTTGTGATGTCATTGGCATCACTGAGACATGGTGGGATGGTGAGTGAAGTGAAGCTGAAGGGTAGCCTTGGATGCAGCGAACATGAAATGGTAGACTCTAAGATTCTCAAGGCACAGTAAACTCACTGCTCTAGACTTCAGAAGAGCACACTTCAATCTCTTCAAGAATCTGCTCAGCAGGGTGCTATGCGTTATGATGTCATTGGCATCACTGAGACATGATGGGATGGATCTCATGATTGGAGCGTAGGGATAGATGGGTATAGACTCTTCAGGAGGGAGAGGCAGGGGAGGAGGGGATATTGCCCACTACATAAATGATAAACTGGAATCCATGGAGCTCAACCTGGGGATGTCCAACACAAAAACAGAGAGCAAATGGGTGAAGGTTAAAGGGAAGGCACGGGAAGGGGACATCACAGTAGGAGTCTGCTACAGACCTCCTGATCAGGAAGGCAAAGCACATGAGACCCTTTACAAACAAATAGGAGAAGCTTCATGCTCACAGGCCCTGGTACTCATGGGGGACTTCAACCACCCTGACATCTTTTGGAAGGACAACACAGCACAGCACCAGCAATCTAAGAGGTTCCTGGAATGTATTGATGGTAACTTCCTGTTTCAAGTGGTAGAGGAACCCACAAGAAATGGTTCTGTGCTGGACCTAGTCCTCACCAACAAGGAGGGGCTGGTGAGTGAAGTAAAGCTGAAGGGTAGCCTAGGATGCAGTGACCATGAAATGGTAGAGTTTAAGATCCTCAAAGCATCAAGGAGGCTATACAGTAAACTCACTGCTCTGGATATCAGAAAAGCAGACTTCAATGTCTTCAGTAACCTGCTCAGCAGGGTGCCATGGGAAAAAACTCTGGAAGGAAGGGGGTCCCAGGAAAGCTGGACAATGCTCAAGGATCACCCCCTCTAGGCCCAGGAGCAATGCATCCCAAAAATGAGGAATGCAGGTAAGAACACAAGGAGCCCTGCATGGATGAATGGAGAGAACCTGGACACACTTAGGCACAAGAAGAAAGCCTACAGAGAGTGGGGGCAAGGACAGGTAACCTGGGACCAATACAAAGATGTTGTTCGTGGAAGCAGAGATCAGGTTAGGAAAGCTAAAGCACAGCTGGAGTTGAATCTGGCTAGGGACATTAAGGGGAACAAGAAGAATCTCTTCAGGTATATTAGTGAGCAAAAGAGGACTAGGGAGAACGTGGGACCCCTTCAGAAGGGAAATAGAGAGCTGGTGACAGGGGACATGGATAAGGCTGAGGTGCTCAATTACTTCTTTGCCTCAGTCTTCGGCAGCAAGTGCTTCAGCCACAATGTCCAAACTCCAGAGGGCAAAAGAAAGGACCCGGGGAGGGAAGATCTGCCCACTGTAATTGAAGATCATGTCCATGAGCACCTAGGTAATCTGAATGTGCACAAGTCCATGGGGCCTGATGAGATCCACCCATGGGTCCTGAGGGAACTGGCAGTTGAAGTTGCTAAAGCACTGTCCATTGTATTTGAAAGGTCATGGCAGACTGGCGAAGTTCCTACTGACTAGAATAGGCCAAATATAACACCCATCTTCAAGAAGGGAAAAAAGGAGGACCGCAGGACCTACAGACCAGTCAGTCTCACCTCTGTGCCTGGCATGGTCATGAAGCAGATCCTCCTGAAGGCTCTGTGTGGTGATTTAAGCAGTTACCTACCCCCCCGCCCCCCCACCTTTTGAAATAAACCCTGGCTAGTACTCAGAACACTGGAAGTTGATAAATGAAGCTTTATATTTACAGCTTTGAACAGTATACCAGCAGATATTTACAAGGTATAACATATATCTACAGATATATACAATGAAACGGTAATACAGAAACACCACACCCCTCCCAGAGACCAAAATCCCCAAGAGGGGTAACCAACCACCCCTACCACTTCTCCCCCCTTCCCCAATCTTATCTCACCACCTGTTGATGCTGCAGATAAGCTGAGGTATACCAGCCAGGGGGATTAGCAATAGAAAGAAGTTAGTAGTATTACTGAGAATTAGCTACCAAGGCAGAGTAAATGGAGACCATGCAAGAGAAGCAACCGCAGCCCAGCAAGGTCTGAAACCATCTGCCTTATCTATATTTTGGTTATAACTTTTTAAAACAACTTTTTTTCTTTCTCAGTAAAGCTCTGGTGAAGTGACATACTGTGTTTTCCTCTCTTAGCCAATAGTCTAATTTCTCACTCAAATTCTCCAATTAGTTCAAACCAGCACACTCTGCTACAGCAAATAGAAAACAAAGCAGAGATGTTTGATGGTAACCAGCATGGCTTCACCAAGGGCAAATCATGCCTGATAAATTTGGTGGCTATCTATAATGAAGTCACAGCAGCGGAGGACAAGGGAAGGGCAACTGATGTCATCTGCCTGGACCTGAGTAAGGCCTTTGACTCTGTCCCACATGACATCCTGGTCACTAAACTGGAAAAAGAGACTTGATGGGTGGACAGCTCACTAGATAAGGAATTGGCTGGATGGTCACACACAGAGAATGGTGATCAGTGGCACAATGTACAGCTGGAGATCAGTGACAGTGGCATCCATCAGGGGTTGGTGCTGGGACCAGTGCTGTTCAACATCTTTGTCAGCAACATGGATAGAGGAATCGAGTGCACCCTCAGCAAGTTTGCAGGTGACACCAAGCTGTGTGGCACAGTTGGCTTGCTAGAGGGCAGGGATGCCATCCAGAGGGACCTGGACAGGCTGGAGAGGTGGGCCCAGGCCAACTTCATGAAAGGCCAAGTGTAAGGTCCTACACCTAGGTCAGCACAATCCCAAGCACAAGTGCAGGCTGGGTGGCGAGTGGCTGGAGAGCAGCCCTGAAGAAAAGGACCTGGGGGATCCGGGTTGACAAAAAACTCGAGCCAACAGTGTGCACATGTGGCCCAGACAGCCAACCATGTCCTGAGCTACATTAAGAGAAGCATGGCCAGCAGGGCAAGGGAGGTGATTTTTCCCCCTTTACTCTGCTCTTGTCAGACCCCACCTGGAGTATTGTGTGCAGTTCTGAAGCCCCCACCACAAGAAGGATGTGGAACTGTTGGAGAGAGTCCAGAGGAGAGCCACTAAGATGATCAGAGGGCTGGAGCACCTCTGCTATGAGGACAAGCTGAGAGAGTTGGGGCTCTTCAGCCTGGAGAAGAGAAGGCTTCAAGAAGACCTTATTGCAGCCTTTCAGTTTCTGAAGGGGGCCTACAGGAAGCCTGGGAAGGGACTATTGACAAGGTCTTGTAATGTCACGATGAGGTGTAATTACTAATTACATCTCTGCATATGAGAGGAAATAATTCTCAAGAAGTATTTATATTATGACATTGTCCTTTGTTTAAGTTAAGGTATTGATTTTATTTTGTTTTAATACAAGCATATCCCCATTACTCCAATTTATAAAACAGTGTATATACTGAGCTGAATATGATTTGATATTAGAAAATTGATAGCTGTTAGATGGCTACATCTGGCTTAAAATGGCTTAATTCACTCTTTTTTTTACACATTCAATGAAACAGGCACTGAATTTGTATATCTAAATTTGGCATGTCTTGAGTTAGATAATTATTTGTGCCCTATATGTCCACAATATATTATCATACCCTGAGAAAAATAACCCTGGCTTTGCCTTGTTTAATGACTGAAATAATTTTCCTTATTCATTTCACATGTGATAGAGCTTTTTATGTTTCTATATCCTTGGGAAGGATGACTTAAGCACTCTATCCTCTCCCTGCACTACTGTAAATAACCATTTCAGAACAGAATTTGTGAAAATTAATAATGAATAGTCCACACTTTCATGCAGTGTAAGCTCCCCAATTCATCTTGGATTCAGTCATCAAAAAATAATTTGGAGAAACAGGCTTAATGAAATTTATGTGAATTGTCGGATACTTTCCTATATGAAGTTTATATATATATAATATACATTTATGTATTTACATACATATATAAATGAAATTAAAGGTACACAAAACCACAAAAATACAGAGATCTACAGATAAGACTCTCAAGCTGCTTATTTTAATGAAAAAAGTGGCGAGGTACACGAAAAATGGAAAGAATCAGAAAATCATAGGCAAAAAATGGTTTTAAAAGAGACCTCCGAAGGTAAGTTAGTCACACTTCTTGCTCAAAGTAGGAGCAACTTCAATATTAGTTCAGGTTGCTCATGGCCTTATCTAGGTGAGATTTGAACATCTTAAAAGAGACAGAAATTCTACAATCTCTTAAAGTAAGCCTTTCCAGCGCTTAACCTCTCACTGTGAGGAGTGTATGTATCCTGTAGGAATTCCCCTTCTTGAAACTCTTTTTTTTTTAGCTCTTGTCCTTTTGCTGTGCCCATCAGATGAGTGTCTGACTCCATGAGATCTACAACACCCCCTTAAGCTGTGGTAGAATAATGTGAGTAACCCACTCTAGTCTTTACTTCAGGCTGGACAGGTCAAGTTCTCTCCACCTCTCTTCACACATCTTATGCTTCAGACCTCTGATCACCTTGGTGTCCCTCAGCTGAACTGTCTCCCATTCACTGACATCTTTCTTGTACTGAGTAGTACAAAATTGAATGTAATATTCCAGAGGCAATCTCAAGAGTGTCACATAGAGCAGAATAATAATTTTCTTGACCTCCGAATAGACTCTTTCTAAGACAACCCAGTTAGTCTTCTTGCTGTTGGGATACTCTGCAGGCTCATGTTCACCTTGCACTGTGTGAGGACACGAAGACCCTTTTCAATTAAAATGCTTTCTATACAACCAGCTCTGAGTCTTTACTGAGTCATGAGCTTATTTTAACTGAAATAGTGAATTGATTGTGGGTGATTGAAGAGGCAGAAATTATAAATTACATAGCTTTTATAATTTCCAAAAGCCCCACCCACAATCTATATGTAAGTTGGTTTAAGTTTGGGTTCTAGTTCGGTCGGGAAAAGTCTTCACAAGGATGCCTTTTCAGGTAATTCAAGAAAAAACAGAAAAATTGAAAGGTTTGGTCATAAGACAGCCTTGCCCTACTTACAGATGGGAGACTGTCTCTTTCATGGCAGTGTCCTGAAGTCCAGTGCTTGCCAAAGTCCAAGATGACTGTAGGCACGGCTTTCACGAAGCCACGATCGCAAAGCAAGGAAGGGGAAAGCCAGGGTGCTCCGTGGTGTTCCCATGAATGGCTGCAGTTTACCGCTAGAGGCAGGTCCTGCAGCAAGAAGCCAAGATGCTCCTCAAGGTCCGGCTCAAAGTCCCTGCAAGGTTCATGTCTCCAGGTCCGTGTTCAGGTCCCGGTGCTGGTCCCAGTGCAGGTCCCAGTTCAAGTCTGAGTGAAGGTCCCAGTGAAGGTCCATGCAAGTCCGAGTGAAGGTCTGAGCAAGTCCAACTACAATCTGTCCAGTTGCCATATATATACTGGGGCAATTTGTTCCCTCCCTGTTGAAGCCCATGGAGGGTGGGAGAAGGCACTTTACACCTATTGTACTAAGCCTCCGGTGACAGAGGTGGGGAGGGAGGAGGACCGTTTCCTGCCCCATTCACACCTCTGGTGGGGCAGTGGACTTGGGTGTGCCCTGCCAAAGTTCGCACCCCATTCAAACCTCCGGTGGGGCAGTGCCCTGCCCTGCCACAAATAGGACTTTACAATTTTTGTTTCTGAACTTAATGAAGTGTCTGAACGGCAACACTGTCCCGCAACATACTATAATTTCCCTCTGATTTCGTATCACTCACAAAATTGCTGCTTGTGTATGTAATTTCATTGTCTAGGTGACTGATGAAGATATTTTCCCTAACATGGGCAAGAAGAATGGTATCTGCAACTCAAGAAGTTCCTGAAAAATATGATTTGTATTTTGTTTGAAAAACAAATTTCACATTTATTGGAAAAAATAATGTTAACTTCTCTTTTTTGAAAATATATAGACAGGAAGACAAAGAATTAAATGGTAGTAATCTGAAACTATCTTTGAGGCAGAGGATTATTGCTAGTTTGTTTTAAAAAAAAGTTCTTTAAGAGTGATTGAACATTGCTAAGCCTTCAGGTTTTGAAGACAGAAAGGAATAATCTACTCTCTGAAAAACAAGCAAATTATTTTACAGTCAGCTTAGCATATTTCATCATGAAACTTGTATTTACATTTTAATTCATTCTGTTTCTCTACTGTATATACAAATAAGTTGTCTTCATGTGAAAGCTGACTTGATCATAAAAGTAGGATGTCTAGCAGTTACAATCACAACACAGAACAAAACGAAGCAATAAATGCAGTGCTCTATATCTATCAATTCAGTGTCTGTATAAACTGGTTTGAATATGCAGGTTTTTTTCCTGAATTTCTTTATTAAATTAATTTATCAAAGCTATGGTTTAGTTTATTTTGTTCTTTATTGTGTTTTGTGACTTACACTTATATTAAAAATACAAACCTGCTTGCCATTGCCAATGCTAACATCTAGCATAAAAAACAGGAACCTCAACTGTTGTATGACTATATCTCTTGGATGAATCTCTCTCATGCTCTGTTTTCTTCACATTTAATATAAATTCATTCTTGTATCTTCTATTTCTCTTCTTATTTTACTCCGTCTTCGGTGTCAGTTTCACTCTTTCTTAGTTATTTTCCTCCATTTCTCTAGTAAGAATTATTTAGTCTTCCTAATAGGATCTCTATATCATTTATGTTTGCCTTTTCCTGCTCTGGGAAGTTTCTATTCTCTTGTCTTGAACCAACCTTTGGTTTCTCTTTACTCATCTCTGTAAGAAGACATTCTGGTATTAAAATGGGAAAGGTCAGGTGCACTCAACTTCATTTAGCTTGGAAAAGCATATTTAATAGATAGAATTAGGTCTTTTGCCAGGATTTTTCTTTTCTTCCACTCTAGGAAGAGAATTTGTTAATTCTAAATGCATATTTTGCCTTGAACTTACAATATTAGAGGACTGCAAACTGATGAAAGTAGTAGATGATGTCATGGCAAGGGTATTTTTTCCTTATACTGTAAATGATGAACTATTTTTTTTTACATATGATGCCTATATCATTGTATGACAGAGAACTATAGAGAGGAATTTTTTTTAAGAATACAAAAACATAGCAATTTAACTGATATTTCCTTCAGTCACAGTACTTTCCATGTGATTATTATATGATATGACCAATCCATTTGCACTGAAAATGTTGAAGATTAATTGATTGAATTCTGATTTTAAAAATTCAGAAGTCTCTCAAGGTGATTAAAGACAAAAGTATGAGATTAAATACGTAACGTAGGAAAATTTCACTTTTACTCAATTTCTCATTTCATTTATATGGGGAATTTAATGAGGATATTTATTCTCCAAATTGAGCCATTTTATAAAGAAAACTGTGGTCAGTTAGGTTATCTATTCTCCTAAAATCTTTTCATTGTTAGTGTAGATGAACATCCATCTTGAGCATTTTCCTGTTGTGTTTGGAATAGGAACAAAAAAAAAAAAAGGGGGACTGGGACAGGGAGCCAAGTTGATGTTGTATGCTTTGAGACCAAGGTAATTTACAATCAGCAGGCAGAGATGCAACATGGCCAGCATAAGCACCACCACCTGCATCAGCCACTACAGCTGGGTGGGAAAGACCAAGACATCAAGTTGACAGGCTGTGCTCCTTTTCCTCTACCCAATACAGGGACACTTTTCTGGGTGGGATTGTGCCTTCAGTATATCACTGAACATTTGCTGTATTTTGATTGTATTAGAGCAATTGCAAAGGTTTGCATCTCTGACTTTTTTTTTATGCTATCGGCAATAATATAACCTGACATCATCTTTGCTATCACTTCTATTCTATATTAAAGCTATTGCAAAGGAGTGTGCCTCTGATTGTGTTGGATATTACCTGGGACTTATTAACCTGAGATCATCTTGTAGTTAGTGCTTTTATCACCTGCCATCCCAAATCTGTTGTATCCATCATTAAATCCTTAATTGCTTTAACTTTCTGAACTTGTGTCAGAGCAAATCCTTACTGTGGCACTTGAGACACAAATGTAAATTTTGCCAAACAGTTCCAGTAGGAGTCCTGGGCTCTAAGATAGGCAGACCTGTAATGCTACAGATAGGTTTAGTTTTTCCCTCTGTGACTGTGCTGGTTTGAGGCTAATTGGAATATTTTAATGAAAGAAATTAGATCATTGGTTGTGAAAAGAAAATATTATTGGTTTGCTGAGAAGGATAAAAAGCCAAAATGTAAATAATCTCTCTCACTCTGATCTGGTCTGTGCTGCTGGATCTATTTGCTTCCTCTTAACTCTAATATCTTTCTACTAATCTTGGCTAATATGAACAATGTTTGCTGGTTAATTTGTTTGTCTGTTTGGGAAAGTAGAGGGAGAAAGAGAGGGTAGCTTTGAGCCCTCCTGGGCAGGGTTTTCTTTGTCCAGGAGAGAGTTTGGATTTCTGTATTATTTCTAATTTGTATATAATTGTAAATACTTGTGAATATATTGTGCATATATGCTTGCAAATGTATCTGTGTTGTAAATATACCTTCATCTTACTTCCAAGCCGTCTGAAGTAGTCTGGTAAATTCCAACTGAGGTGGGGTAGGAAGAGGCAAAGTTCCTAACCTACCACAGTGATTAATCCAGAAGACCCATTTCTTTGTAAACACATTCTAAATGCACTGAATGTGCCTCCAATGAAACCAATTTGTAAAGAATTTATAAATATCTATCTTAGATTTAGAATAAATCAATTATATATTACATAGGTTAATATAACAATGTTTTGGGGACTGTTTGTTTGTTTGTTTGTTTTAAATATCCTCTCTTTTCACTGTGAAAATATCTAAAATGTCAATAACAGTGTGTCAAAATGGTGAGACAACTATTTTTTAAAGAAGAAATCCAAATAGAAAATACTGGATGGTGCTTATAGTAGGAGTAAAGTATAGAGAGAAATAGTAGTTTCCAGGATTTTTATCCTGGAAACTGGATGGAGCAAAATGGGTCTGGGACATGGTAATGTTACATGGACTTGGAAGGAATCACAAAACATCACAAATAACATCTAAGACTTCTGGAACAGAGAAAGTAGGTGTCTGCAATTGAGAAGTTTTGGGAGACCATGAAAGATCATCTAGTCCAACCCCCCTGCCAGAGCAGGATCACCTATACCAGATCACACAGGAACGTATCCAGGCATGTTTTAAATATCTTCAGAGAGACTCCACAACCCCCCTGGTCAGTCTGTTCCAGTGTTCTATCACCCTCACAGTGAAAAAAAAAAAATTGCCCATCTTTCCATTGAGCTTCCTATGCCTCAGCTCCACTAATTGCCCTGTGTTCTGTCATTGAGCACTATAGAGAAGAGCCTAGCTTCATTCTCTTGACACTCTATACATATTTATAAACATTAATGCAGTCCTCTCTAAAGAGCACCAGCTCCCTCAGTCTCTCCTTGTAAGGAAGATGTTCCACTCCTTTGATCATCCTTGTGGATCTGTGTTGGACTCTTTCAAGAAGTTCCCTGTCCTTCTTGAACTGAGGGGCCTAGAACGGGACACAATATTCCAGATGAGGCCTATCTAGGGCAAAGTAGAGAGGCAGAAGAACCTCTATTGACTTACTACTACAGCCTTTATAATACACCCCAGAATGGCCTTACCACAAGAGCACATTGCTGGCTTATGGTCACTTTTCCATCCACTAGGACCCCCAGGTCCTTTTCCCCTTCACTGCACTCCAGCAGGCCAGTCCCCAACCTGTACTGATGCTTGTGACTGTTCTTTCCCAGGTACAACTCTCTGCACTTGCCCTAAATACCAAAGAAGACATATCAGCTGACACATGCTGGGAGCAGGTAGAGGGAGAAAAAGGGCAGAATAGAGAGTACTGTCTGTTTATACAGGGGTGCAGGTTGTTGAGAATGTGATAACATAGATTACATTTTTCAGTGGCCACCTCTTGTATTGTCTGGTATTTATGAAGGTCTTAAGAACTTCTATGATTCTTAAACCCGTAACAGTGTTATCAGCACTGTTTTGGTCTCAGATCTAAGACAAAGTTCTGTACTACCTACTATGAAGAACATTAATTCTACCACAGCCAAACCACTATAGAAAATTAAACTGACAGTTGAACTTTCCTGAAAATATTTCTTTCATTTCACTTACTACAAAAGAATTTCCAAAGGTTATTTCAGATACAGACATATATAGTATAGATGCTTAAAGTTAAATGAAATTACTTATCATGTCTAAATCACCAAGCTTCTCAAAAATCAACAGAGACAAGTAATTAAATCCAAAGTTCAACTAATGCGTTTCAAAGACAGGTATGTAAGACAGGTCGGATGTATTATATTCTGCTAGTATAAATTACCCTATGTGGGTTGCAGAGAAGCGGTTTATTTTATTTGCCCAGCTTTTGAGGGGTTTAAGTTGTGTGATGAATCCTGACTTACACGTTAATCACAAAAAACACACCCAAAACCAAAACCAATCAATCAAACAAAAAAGCCCAACCACAATAAAAAAAACCCCACACACATACAGAAAAAGTAAAAGTATCCTCAAAGATTTTCTGTCCTTTCTAAAATCTTTCTGGACCTCAGAAAAACAGCAAATTGGCCATTAGGAGAAGCAGAAGCATCTAGAAATTTTTGAAAAAATTAAAAATTTCATCTTAAGAGTTTCTGAATTAACAAGAACAATGAAAATTATCAAAATACTTTTAAAGTTAAATGAAATCTGCAGTCTAAAGTACTCCCTGGTGTGGTAGTTTAAGGATCAAGTCTGTCACTCTATTATTAATTAATTCTGGTGACCAATATAGGAACATATGAGGAGATTCAGAAAAATCTTTCATACAACAATCAAAAATTAAAAGTGCACTTACAAAGTGCACAGATAATGCTTTTACATTCTCATGATAATAGTTGTGGCCATTAAAAAAATATTCTAGGCTATTTAGCATCATTGCAGAAATATTCACATTTAGTATATCTTCCTTCATAAAATAATTTAAACAGTAGTAGTAGTAGTAACAATAATCCATAATAATAATAATAATAATAATAGTATTAATCTAAACACATTTAAGCATTCTGAAGTACTTCAAAATAGTGACAATATTATCAATGTTGAATCTGATTTTCACTGTAAGGGTGATTTCCTGCATTTTTCTAGGATCAGTATTTAGAATCTTCAGGGAAAATGGTGTCTTTTTATTTGTGGCTTTAAAAAAATATATATTTATTTAATTTTTTATTTGTTTATCTGTTTGAAATAAAGGAGAATTGGTCACTGCTCAAATTTTCTATTTTTATTTTTACTGTATTTCCTCTGTGATCATGTGCAAGCAAAAATTTCTGTGTCTCTTTTTCCTGTATTCTAAGATGGATTTAATAATTTTCTTTTTTTAAAAAAAAAGTACTTACAAAGATGTTTTGAGATGTTTATGTGTAGTTTTGTGGGAATGTTAATTATTAAAAACTTGAATTTAATCATACAGTTATAAATTAAATCCAAACATTGTGAACTTATTTCCCACAAAGTTTTAAAAATCCTATTAAAATACATCTCATAATGATTAAAAAAATAATTAAAACTTTTTAGGTTTTGATGCGGTTAGAGTTACCACCACTGTGATCAGTCAGCATCTCTTTGTTTATCAAACAGTTCAATGTTCAAGCATAAAAGCCAAAAAGTACACTGCAGCTTAAGAATGGGCTTAACACATCCTGCCAACGGTCTGTCCAGTTTAGCACTGTCTCCAAAAATTAACAAAAGAGGGACAGGAGTATGTAAGAACAGAGTATAAAGATAGGATAAGAAGTTGGTGATACTTCTCACAAGTAATTTCCCCAGCCTCCAATAATCTCCTTTTGGAGAACTCTTCAAACAAAACTTTCAAAGTTTATAGTGTCTCGTGATGGATTTCTTTTCCTCAGACTTGTCCATCATTTTTTGAAAGTCCTTTAAGCTTTTTGAAATTCATCAGTTTGCCGTGACATGAAGTTATGCTGTTGAAGCATGCATTTCAGAAAGAGTCACTTCCTTATGTTTATTTTGTATCTACCATCTGCTAGGTTGATTCAATGTTTCCTAATTTATAATTTGGGAGAGGCAGTAAACACCTGTCTTTCTCATGCCGTACACAGTTTTAAAGACTTTTTTTTTTTTT
>VWZI01009190.1:30671-49288 GCA_013396835.1 Psilopogon haemacephalus
CCTTCTTCAGCTATGAAAAGAGGAAAAAAGAGAGTTCTGCTTTCTGTTAAGCAGAATATGGCTATGCAGAAATACGTGTAGTGGCAAAACTACCAAGTTCTTTGCTTATAATTTCTATTACTCCATTTGGTATATTTAACTGCTTCTGAGTATGGCTCCTTTTCCATATTACTCATTCAGGAACAAGCAGATTCACTCATGTTGCAGATACAAGTATGTATTTCAACACATAAATTTTCTGGACTGAGTCCTGAATTCAGGTGTTTTAATGCTACCATTAAGAACTCAATTTCTATTTTGTATATATAAGTACAGTCTTTTAACAGAATGAAGAATCTTTTTAAAAAGAAAAAAATAACTTGGTGGAAGTGCAGTTTTAGTGCTTGGGGAGTCTGAAATTTTGAGCTAACCAAGTTTTACAAGATTTTTATATTTTACTACTGATGTGGGTTAGGAGCTTTCCCACACACACTATTTGAAATTTACCAGACTAGCTCATATGGCTTGGAAGTAAGATGAAGCTATATTTGCAGTATGGAAAAATTTACAAGCATATATATACAATATGTTTACAAATTAAAAATAATACAGAAATCTAAACTCCCTCCCAGATAAAGAAACTGCCCAGAAGGGCTCAAAGCTACCCCCTCTTTCTCCCTCTATAAATCTTGTCTCAGACAGAGAAACAAACCAACACAAAAACAAACAAAAAAAAACCCAAAGCAGCAAAGCTTAAGTTATTTGTTAGTAGAAAAATTAGAGTGGAGTGAATAATGAATCATCCCAGGACAGAGTGAGGGAAGATTATTTACATTTTTATTTACATTTTATTTACATCTTTATTTTCTTTTCACAATCAATGATCAAAATTATCTCATTAAAATATTCCAATTAGCTGCAAACCAGAACATCTACAAAAGGCTAACTTAGTTTCACCAAGAGCACCTGAATTTAGTTCATAGCATTATTATAGATTTTCTGTGTAAGTCTTATAAAGCAAAACACTCTGGGCCATATTTCCTCTATCTGCAAAATAAGATAGGAACTTCCTAAAGAGCATATTACTCAACAGTTGATAAAACTTCTGAGAGTCTCTGATGGAAGCACCAAGCAAATATTTCAATTATTATTACTCATCCCTCACTACAATCAAACAAACAAAACATAGTTGCTGTGTGGTACAGGAGATTTACTTTACACATCAGCATAAAGTTGAACACAAACCAAGCATTTTCTAACTCAGAAAATGTCTATGACAGTTTCATATTGTAATTCCTGTCACTTTCATTATTTGAAAATGACATGATTTCTGAATAGACAGAATATCTTATGTAGTTCACTTTTCTACTACACTTGTTTAATTGCTTTGCTACTACATGTAATTAGGATTAAAATACTGAATTATAAAAATTTTAAGCAACCATAAAAGTTACTGACTGGAACATTTTATGATGGAGAAAACAACTCTGAGCTTTCCAAAAACTGTCTTAAAGGCTGTCTAGCATAATGTCAAGTGATGAAGTAATCAGTTAATGAAATGTCAAATTAAGAATACCTATTACATGATGCTCTGTATAAATTTCTGTATAATAAAGAGGGAGGTCAGGTCTGTTTTTTCTTTTTTTTCCTCCTTTTTTTTTCCCTTCTTTTTTGTGTTGTTGGTGTCTTTATTAATTTTAAACTATCTGCTGTCTCAAAACAGCTAGTATTGTTGGTGGTGTCTTTTTATTCACTTTAAACTAACTGCTGTCTCAAAACAGCTAGTGATTCTGCAAAATGTTTGAGTTTGGAAGCAAACATCCTTAGATTTCTAATTGAATAATTATGTTAAATATCACAGAACAGTTAAATTGGAAGTTAAACAGGACTGGATCCAGTACAGACAACTCCAGTACACTACTTTTTACTGGCCTTCAATTAGACTCTGTTCTACTGATCACCACCCTTTGGACCTGGCTATTCATGCAGTTTTCAATGTGTCACATTGTCTGCTTATCAAAACTGTACATCAACACCTTCTCTGTTGAGGATCTCATAAAGTACAGTGCCATAGGCCTTACTGAAATACAAGTAGACGATATCCACCACTCTCTTGTATACCAGGACAGTCACTGAATTATATAAATGCATCAGGTTAGTCAAGTGTTAATCATGACTTTCTTATCCTCAGATAAGAAATAGGTTCCAAAATCAGATGCAATACCATCACTCCAAGAGTCAAGGTAAGGCTGACTGACTTGTAGTTCTTTGGGTCCTCCTTTTCACCACAATAATATTTGCTTTTCTCTAGTTTTCATGTATTTTTTTTGCAGTCATGATGACTGGTCAAAAATTATTGAGAGTGACCTCACAATATCTGCAAGCCCTCTCAGCACTTGTGGTTTTATTTCATCAGGACTCTTGGACTCATGAATTTCTAGTTTGCTTAAGTATAAACTTAATTCACTTTCAACAAGGGTACATCTTCCTTGCTCCAGAATTTCGCCCTGATCTCTGGCATATGAGATTCTTGAAGACTGGTCTTCCTAGTAAAAACTGAGATGTAACAAGCTGAACGACAGGGGATTAAAAAAAAAAAAAAAGCTAGTATTGTTTGAATTTACATCCTGTGACCTCACTACATTTGGCTAAATGAATTTCAAAGTATCTTTATCACAGCTGTAACTTCTGAGGTCTGTTCAGACACATCACTGCAACTGTAAAGGTTATTAATTTTCCACATGTGGTATCAGCAATAATAAGCCTCCTTTTAATTACATGAACATGAAAAGTCACCTGTGCTTTATTTTCCTTCTTTTCTGTCCTTCTTCCCTCATCTTTGTCCCTGAAACTAGACCATACTTCTTAGCTCTGTCTCCATATTCCATATAGCAGAGTGTCTACTCCCCTAAAAGGTGTTCTCAGCTTTAAAGTCCAGCACATCTCATACCAACAAATCAGAAACGTGAAGGGCGTTTAAAGGGCATGGAGTTGGGAAAAAACCCGGAAAAAACATATGCTATGAAGTTAAAAAAAATATTAATTATTGTCACTGAAAATCAACAATATAACAAGAAATAAATAATGTGCTGTTGCCAAAAGCAAGAAAAATTCAATAGCTTCACCTCAGGATGTAAGGGCATGGCTGAAGGCACTTTAATTGCCTAGGGTAGATAAAGCCTGTGAGGTCAATATGAGCAAGGCATTGAAAATGCACAGAGAAGCAGAAAATGTGAGTGTTCTTATGCAGAATAGATTGAAGGCATGACTGCTGGAAAGAAGGGGGGAAAGGAGGGAGAAATAAAATAAACAGGAACTCCCCATACCTCCCCTGGAGGTCCCTTTATCTGAATATTATACATTTTTAAAATGTCAGATCCTGGTAATGTGGTATGAACAGTCTGAACAAGCAAACTAATATGCAATTAAATCTTTTTCTAACACTTTATAAATATTATTTTACCCTATATAATATATCAGGAAGTTAGCAAGTTGCACATAAGACAGTGATCAGACAGATCTGTCCTTTAAATAGGCATCAAAGGTGTGAAAAATGTCAGCCATAGCAATGGATGTGTCATGCACCCATAGTCAAGTTATGAGGATGTGCATGTGAACCCTCTTAGAATATTCCACAACAATATCAAATAATGGTAGCAGATCTATAGGTGCATTGCCTATAGGCATAATTTTAGCTTAACCTAGATATAGACTGTGAACATGTCAGTAGAGTCGTAGATAATAATCAGATATCTTTTTGAAGACATAGAACAACAGAATCCATCAGTAATTACAAGCAGAATGCAATGGGACCTTCTTGAACAAGTGAAGGCTGCACAGGAATGCGCGCTCAAAAGTCTTCTACCTGGGCAAGTGACACAGAAGTTGATAAATGAATTGGAGCAGCAGCGCACAATCATATACCAAGTCATTCATCATGCTGGAATGACTATCTACACAAGCACTAATTTAATAAATAGTACATGGCTCTCCTTATGTACATCATCCATTGTTAGTGCATCTTTGTCAGATGGCTGACATCATCTACTTTATTATGTTTAGCATCACATCCTATCTTAATACTGTTTATATCTGATATGGTGTTAGCTTTTATGTTTATAGTTGTATTGTTTTATATTGGTAATGGCATAAAGAGCCTGCAATCCTGCAATACATCCAAAGTGATCTCACCTCCAAAGTAGCCTAGAGCAGATTACATAGTGGCCTGGATGACACACTGGGTTGCAACCCTGTGTCCTGTGAGAACAGTTCCTGCGGACAGTATCCTGAACATTAGTGACTCCTTGAGCGAAATCAAGTGATGGATTGTTGCACAGTGTCACCAATGCTTTAATCTCTGTAATGCTAAGAATGATTCTATTTACAATTCAATGATTTGTTTCTCACTTGCATCTACATAACCTTTCACCTAAGTTGCTGTGGTTCTATTTTTCTGAAGCTGTTGTGAGCATTTCTTTCCCTTGTTGCTTTCATGCATAACTATGAGTAGATATCTAGTAAAAAAGTAGTTGAGTCTATCAAGGCATTCCTCAGTCAGCACTTTTTCGATTATTTTAAAAAGCCTACAGTAATTTTTTGTCTGTTTAAAAGAATTGAAAATAAAAAATATATATTTTTTTAATTGAAAAATTGTTTTGTTTGACATGCATTTTTTTTCTCAACTCTTCTATATCTGTATCTTTTAAAATTTTTCTTCCTCAGCTTTAGTGTCCTCTTTGTATCAAGCCATTTTCTGCATCAGGGGACCAGTTTGAATATATCCTTCCATATCCCCTTAAACATAAAGGAACACACATGGAAACATATCAAAGTGTCTATGTATTTGCATTTCTGTCCAACTCATGAAAATCCCTTGGAATTCTCCATATATTTGTCTTTCTCTTAAGTATGGTTATAGTTGTGGTTGGTTACCTGAATATGAAGATCCAGAGAAATATTTTTTTTCCTTTTACTTTTATTTTCTTTGTATAGTTTGAACATTTTTTTTTCCTCCTTAATTCTTCACCATAGGTATAGTTCTAAGAGACTCATACAGATACAAAAAAATCAACTTTCTTCTGACATTCCTGTGAGTTAGTCCTACATAGCTTCTGACAAATCCAGACAAAATGAAAGACAGGCTAGGTGTTTTATCTTGAACTATTGGCGTTAGTAGAACCTTAGCATCTTGAAAAAAAGTTATTTCAGCACCTCTGTCAAATATAAATGCAAGATCTAACTCAACTAATTTCAGATGACTAATAGTAAGCAGTTTAACAATTACTTGGGTTCCTCTTAGAAAACAGAGGAAAGCAAACAATTCAAAGATTTTTCTGAATAATTTTTTATTTCCCCCTCAGGATACCATGAAATATAGTGAGGAAGAAACCCAGAAAGCACACACAAAACACAAGACATCAAAACAGACTTTTTTCTTCATTGACATAAAGATACTCCATAGGATTACCACAGATGCCATTTCCAAATAAAAGAGATAACATTCTTCGTTCTACATAAGATGCAGATTCAAATTGATGGGTTGTCTCTCACAATGCTTGGTAAGATCAGTTCACCATTATCCAGGAGTGAAACACTACAACTAATATGTGAAATACTAAGATACAAAATTACTCAGACACCAATATTGCTTCCCAGAAGCTGTGACTATTAAATGTGATTTCTGTTAAATTCCTGAATATATTTAGAGAAGCAGAAGTGAAAAAGTAAAAATACAGTTCCTTAATCCTCATTTAATAAAGCACTACACTAGATGTACAAGTGACATGCTTAGAATCCTTGATTTAAAATTCTTCATTTGAAAGCAAGAAGATTGAAGTCAAATTGAAAAACTGACTCGAAACACTTACTTGGGAATATACGGTTGTTTTGATGACTGCTCAAACACAGACAAAAATCAAATGACCCATTCTAGCAACTATTACACCGAAACCGCAGAAATTTCTGGGTATATTTCACCATGCATATTTAAAGAATTTTGAAGATTTTATCATTGAGGTACAAATCTGTTTCTTTTTTTCATCTGGACTAAGATTCAAAACAACATTTTCAAAGCAAAATTATATATTTCTAAAGATAGGAATATATAATTTTACAAAAACATACCGCGTGGTAAAAGACTATTTATCATTTTTATTATATGATAGATGTCATTCCTGTTTCAAAAATATGTGTGTTTACAGAAGACATATTCCCATAATCTTTATTATAGGAATATGTTTAGAAACTTCATTTTACACATATATGCTACGCATGCATATTGATTTAATTCTAGAAAATCCAAATACATTTTCTGTACTACTGTTTTTAATGTGTTATATTTTGAGTTAGGAAAAAAGTCTAATTTTGTTTTACTTGTTCTCAGCTCATATTACATTACTACTACACTTTTTCTCCATATGTATGCATTCAAGTAAATTCAATTAACAGAATATTTTTTCTATTGGTACTGTATCATTAAAAAAGGGCACAAATATTACAAAGGCCTTCCTTACTGTGCTTATTCCTTACTTATTGTTTTTTTAAACTAATCTGAAAAGCTTGCAGATGTTTAATATTATAGCTGAATTTCTCAGTTGTCTTTAGTGGTCTGTAGTGGGTTTGCAGTGATCTGCCCCCCCACCTTTTGAAACCCTGGCTAAAACTCAGAAAAACACACTGGAAGTTAATAAATGAAGCTTTATATTTACAGTAATGCAAATATACAAGCAAATATTTACAAGATATAACAGATATTTACAGAAATATACAGTAAAAAAGGTAATAAACACAGCACACCCCTCTCGGAGACCAAAATCCCCAGAAGAGCATAACCAAACCCCCTACCACCTTTCCCCCCTTTCCTCCAGCTTTATCTCACCACCTCTTGATGCTGCAGAAAAGCTGAAGATCAGAGAGATTTAGTGGTAGGAGAAGAAATTGGTCATTTTAGTGATTTAACTCTCAATTAGTTCAAAGGCAGAGAGACAAAGGAAAAAGCTGCTGGAGCCAGCACGGACCCAGAGCAGACTGGCCCTCTGCAAGCACACTGGCTATCAGGATGTTTTGAGAACATTTCTCAAAACAATTTTTTTTTCTCTGTCTCAGTGAAACTTGGTGAAGTGACACTGTATGTGTAACTCTCTCTCAGCCAATAGTCTAATGTCTCACTCAAATTCTCCAATTAGCTCAAACCAACACATGGTCTGAAAGAAAAAAGTGATTAGCTGCTTTATTCTTTCTGACTTTAAAACTGTGGATTTCTTCTTACTTATTTCTCAGTATGTCCTTTATGACTAGCACACAAGGAGAGATTCTATTGATTAGAATTTTGTCATTTAAGTGTGTTCCAGTTTAACCTCAGCCAGAAACTTAACACCATATAGCCACTTGCTCAGTCCTTCCCTATCCTAGTGAGATGGGGAAAAAAATTTGAAAAAAAATCTTCCTTGGGTTCACATGGAACTTCCTATTCCTCAACTTCCACCCGGTGCCCCTTATCCTGTCACTGGGCATCACCATAAAGATCCTGGCTCCATCCTCCTGGCACTCATCCTTTACATATATGTAAACATGAATGATGTTACCCCTTAGTTGTCTCCTCTCCAAGCTAAAAATCTCAGCTCCCCCAGTCTCTCCTTATAAGGAAGATGTTCAACTTAATCATTTTTTGTGGCTCTGTGCTGGACTCTCTCAAGCAGCAACCTGTCCTTCTTGAGCTGGGGGGCCCAGAACTGGACGCCATACTCCAAATGAGGCCTCACAAGGGCAGAGTAGAGGAGTAGGAGAACCTCCCTGGACCTACTAACCACACCCCTTCTAATACACCCCAGAATGGCATTTGGGCCCTCCTTGCTAGAAGAGCACACTGATGGCTCATGGCCATCCTTCCGTTCACCAGAACTCCCAAATCCTTCTCCCCTTCACTGCTCTCCATCAGGTCAGTCCCTAACCTATACTGATACATGGGATTGTTCTTTCCCAGGTGCATGACTCCACATTTGCCCCTGTTGAACTTCATCAAATTTCTCCCTGCCGAACTCTCCAGCCTGTCTAAATCTCTCTAAATGGCAGCACAACTTTCTGGTGTGTCAGCCACTCCACTCAGCTTGGTGTCCTCACCAAACTTGCTGACAGTGAACTCTATGCCCTCATTCAGGTTAAGATGCTTGAACATGAATGTGTCCAGAGAAGGGAAACAAGGCTGGTGAGGGGGCTGGAGCACAAGCCCTATGAGGAGCAGCTGAGGGAGCTGGGGTTGATCAGCCTGGAGAAGAAGAGGCTCAAGGGAGACCTTATTGCTCTCTACAACTACTCAAAAGGAGGTTGTAGCCAGTCAGAGTCTGGTCTCTTCACCCAGACACTCAGAACAAGAGAATACAGTCTCGAACTGCACCAGGACAGGTTTAGTCTGGACATTCAGAAGAAGTTCTACACAGAAAGAGTGTTAATGGATGACTCAATAAAAAAAAAAATCTGTTTATACAACAGAAAGAAAGAAATGTAGGAAATGCTTTTTTAGACTTTGCTCAGAGTATTGAGAGACTGATGCTCAGAGATGTTTTGACTTTAGTGGGATGAAAGCCATGGGTAGATGGTGCAACTGAACTAGTGGAAAACTGCTACTGGGGCACAGATAGATAACTGCTGAAGGTCTGAAAAGACGTAAAGAGCAGAAACTTGGCAGATGTTTTACATTAGAGACAACAGGTGTCTAGGAGCTAAGCAGTGTCAAGTAAAAGGAATGTAAGCTTTGCCTGAATAAGGAGTTGTATCCTGATAAAGTGTTACTAACCAAACACTTGCTGTACACAGTTGCACTAACACATTATTAGACATGATATAAAAGTTTTGGGTTTTAGAATGTTTAAGCTGGTGCTTTGCATGCAATAAACAGACACTTTACTTGTATCAAGTAGCATTTCGTCTCTCCATCACTGTCAGTGCCATGGTTTAGTTAATTAGAAGGGTTAGGTGATAGGTTGGACTTGATGATACTATAGGTCTTTTCCAAACTGGTTAATTTTGTGATTCAGGTCATTAATGAATACATTGAATAATACTGGTCCTAGTACTGACCTCTGGGGAACAACACAAGTTACAGGCCTCCAGCTAGACTCTGTGCCATTGACCACAACTCTCTGAGTTCTTTCCTTTAATCAATTACCAATCCACCTCACTATTCCATTACCCAGACCACACCTCCTCAGTTTAGCTATGAGGATGCTGTGGGAGATGTTGTTAAATGGTTTACTGAAATCAAGGTAAAGCACATCCCCTGCTCTTCCATCATCTATCCACCTGGTTACATCCTCATAGAAGGTTATCAGGTTGGTCAAACATGACTTCCCCTTTGTAAAACCATGCTGACTGCTCCCAATGACCTTCTTGTCCTTGATATGGCTAATCACAGCACTAAGGATAAGCCTCTCCATTACCTTTCCAGGGACAGAGGTGAGCCTGATGGGTCTATTGTTACTTCGGTTCTCCTTCTTACCCTTTTTGAAGATTGGAGTGATGTTTGCCCTCCTCCAATCCACAGACACCTCTTCTGTCCACCATGACTTACCAAAGATGATGGAGAGTGGTTTGGCAATGACCACCTCCAGCTCTTTCAGCACTTTCAGATGTGTGCCATCAGGACCATCAGGTGAATAAGACTCTAAGAGGAACAACAATGAAATTTTGAGAAACAAATAAAATACCTCAAAACTAAAAGGATATAGGAGAAAAATGGTGTGAAACTCAGGAAAGTAAATGACAGGGAAGTAAAAGCTGATATTAGAAAATTAAATTATCTAAATGCAAAATATTAAGAGTTCTAGCTTCATCTTACATCTTTCCTAAGATGCCTTCTTCCTTTCATGACTCTGCTTTGTTGTGCAGTTCTATGAAAAGTTTTGCTGTGCTGTTAATAACCTGGGATGTGCAAGTGAATTGATTAGTCTTGCCACCTTACAGAGGTATTGTCCACCTTGGTAAAGAAAAGAACATTTCTTGTGAGATCCATCTGCTCCATTGGATGGCAGCACCCTGAAGTGACAGAAATCCAAGTCTGGGACAGGTTTCCAAAAGTCAGGATAAATCATATTTTTTGTAAAACTAAGTGGGAGATTGTGACAGATATCTCATAATTAAAAAAAAAAAAATTTGGAAATACGGTCATATTAAAACTGATTTATTTGATTTTCCTATTGCAATCAAGATTGCACCATTTCATGTTTAATATTTACATTATGTCAGGAATGGTATCATTCGGTCATCATCAATCATCAGTAAGTGGTAATTGTCAGTATACATGTGGTTTGGCAAAGCCTCTTTTCTGTGAGACATGAGCATATTCTAGCCCACTGAAAAGCGAGTTGTTAACAAAAAGACCCAAAAGAATCACTAAAGGTTTTATCTGAAATGGAGTTGAATGCCAGTATGAGGATATTCTAGACTGCTAGCATAATCACTTCACAGAACAATAACTTTTATCCTGAAACTGGTTCAGAGAATACAGATAAACTCACAATTTATGTCAAAATACATAACTAAATCTCTAAATTAGTGTGTAGAACTATTTTTTATTTTTCTCTTCTCTGAGCTTTGGTTTAAAGCAGGACAGATTGCTCATTTACCTCTTCCAAAAGGGGAAAAGAAAACCGCTTACACACAGGATTGGAGAGTTTGAAAGTTTAAATGGAAGGGCAATTCATATACTACAATGCTACAGTGGCACAGTGCAAAGAATAGCAAAGCATATGAAGTACACAAAAAATCCATAGTCTGGGTTTAACACAGAAGCTCATTAAGGCAAAGCTTCACATAAAACTCCCTTTACACCATGCCAACAAAACCCAGGCTTCCATGCTCCCTCTTCCTACCCTCCATACCGCTGCATTTGTGATGCAGCACAAAATTCAGCTAGGCTATTCCAGGCCCTAATTAGGCAGCTCCAGGCCTAACTGGCAATATTGTCAAGGTCGACCAGGTCTTACTCCCCCACCAGGAATATAAGAACCTGCTCATCCTTCCCAGGAGGAGAAAGAAAGAGAAAAGGGCTGGGGGCGGGGAATGATTTTGCAGCCATAATTATAGGGAAGCAGGACTTATGGATATGAAATACAATTACACTTTCCAGTACAACTCCTGGACCTCTCTAGCTTAACTGTGGTTTTCTTAAAGGCATTAGTCTCAATGCCTTTAAGCATTGAGACTAATAAAAAAGCCACATGTATTCTTTTATTATTTCAAAATTTACTATTCTTGAGTATAAGCAGATTTGTGATACTCCAAGCTGTTTTTGCTGGCTCTAAGAGAGCCACTGAGGGGCCCCAGCCTGTGACAGGATGTGAGGAGAAAATGAGTGGAGTGCAGGGAAGCAGGGGGGAGCAGAGGGCTGGAAGAAGCCACTAGGGTCTGCTCCACTCCATCCCCCAGCAGCTGCTCCTGCCACTGCCTACATTCCTTGAGGGCTGTGCAGCAGGCATCCACTGGCAGGACACTGCTCTGCACTGCCTACTCTGCAGGGCCCAGATGCCTCTGTTCTGCCTGTGTGCCAAAGACAAGTCACATGGCATGACACTATGCTGCCTGCATCCTAGAGAGGACCACTTGACCACTGCTGGAACTGCTTCTGCAGCAATGCCACCATCGATGGATTGATGGGCCAATGTTAATGGCATGAGCTTCAACAAGGCCAAATACCAGGTCCTGCACTTGAGCTACAACAACTCCAAGCAACACTACAAGGGAAATGTGGCTGGAAAGATGTTTACCAGAAAGGGACCTGGAGGTTGTATCTGACAAGCAACTGAATATGAACAGTCAGTGTGCCCAGGTGGCAAAGAAAGCCAGTGGCATCCTGGCTTGTATTAGAAATGCCATGTCCAGCAGGAGTAGGGAGGTGATTGTCCCCCTGTACTCAGCTCTAGTGAGCCCACACCTACAGTACTGTATTCAGTTTTGGGCATCTCTGTACAAGAGGGATGTTGAGGTGCTGCAGTGAATGCAGAGGAAGGCAATGAAAATGGTCTAGAGAATAAATTGTGAAGAGCTACTGAAAAAGCTGGGACTGTTTAGTTTGAAAAAGAGGTGGCTGAGGGGAGACCTCATTGCTGTATACAGCTACCTGAAAGGATGTTGTAGAGAAGTTGGTGCTGGTCCTTTCTCACAGGTAAATAGTGATAGTGATTGATAGTGATAGTGATAGTGACCTCAAGCTGTGACTGTGTGGGTTTGGACTAGGTATTAGGAAAAGTATGTTCACAGAGTGGTCAGGTATTGAAATGGTCTGCCCAGGGAGGTGGTTGGGTCACCAACCCTAGACGTGTTTAAAGGCCGTCTGGATGTGGTGCTTGGGGATATGTTTTAGAGTTAACCTTCTAGAGTGGGATTATCAGCTGGACGTGGTGATCTTGAGGGTCTTTTCCAACCTGCATGTTTCTATGTTTCTGTGATTTTTCAAGCCAGGGAAATGATGATTTCCCTTCTCTTTAGATATGTATTTTTCCCACTGATTTTCTCTCCCATTTCCCCTCTCCTCCAGTTCAATCTAATAAACCCAGTTAATCAGCCATTTGGCATAATTTTGCCTTCATTTACTCCAGGGAATTATTTGAACCTTAGCATGGCTACCCCTACATCTGCTGCTGAACAGGGTTGGTAAGAGGAGGACTGGATCATAACAATTTGGTTTTTTACTGTTGTTTTCTGTTTGTTTGTTTGTTGGTTTGGGGTTTTTTTTTGTTGTTGTTTTGACTTGTTCATTTTGATTCTATGCAGAGTATTATTGAAGTCAGCTCAATATAAACATGCAATGGCAGATATAGAATATACTCCTATCATAAACTGGTGTGTTTCTATTTCACATCTTTCAGATTCCCAAATATTTTAACTCCTGCTATTCCCACAACATAAAGTTCTAGTATTAGATGTCACCCGTGAAAATGATGTTAATTCTAGTGGTAAGGCAGATCTTATTTAAATACAAAATTCAAAGGAAGTGACTTCTTTTTTTTTTTTTTCCCTCTCCCTGGCATGCTGCTGGCTGGGTTCAACAGGGCTATCTCTCAAATAGATCAAAATGGACCTAATGGACTTAATGGGACCAGATGGGATCCATCCTAGGGTGATGAGACAGCTGGCAGATGAGTTGGCCAAGCTGCCCTCTATCATTTATTAACAGTCCTGGCTCACTGGAGAGGACCCTACCGACTGGAAGCAGGCCAATATGATGCCCATACACGAGAAGGGCTGGAAGGAGGAACTGGGAAATTACAGACCTGTCAGCCTGACCTCTGTGCCAGGCAAGGTTATGGAACAGTTTATCTTGAGTACAATCACACAGCACCTCCAAGATGGCCAAGGGATCAGGCCCAGCCATCATGGGTTTAGGAAGGGCAGGTCCTGCCTGACCAACCTGATCTCCTTTTATAATCAGGTTACTTGCCTGGTGACTGCGGGAAAGGCTGTGGATTTAGTCTACCTGGACTTCAGCAAAGCCTTTGACACTATCTGCCACAACAAGGTCCTGGCAAACATGACAGCTTGTGGCTTGGGCAGATGCAATCTGAAATAGGTCAAGAACTGGCTGGAAGGCTGGGCCCAGTGAGTGCTGGTGAATGGTGTCACATCCAGTTGATGGCCAGTCACTAGTAGTGTCCCCCAGGGATCAATGCTGGGCCTGATTCTGTTAAATCTTGTCAATATTGATGATCTGGACAAGGGAATTGAGTTCAGCATCACTGAGTTTGCAGATGACACCAAGTTAGGAGCAGGTGTGGATCTGTTGGGAGGGTAGGAGGGCCCTGCAGGCTGGATGGGTGGGCAGAGGCCAATGGGAGGAGAATTAAAAAGGCTAAGTGCAGGACTCTATACTTTGGCCACAACAACCCCAGGCAGCACTACAGGCTGGGGACAGAGTGGCTGGAGAACAGCCAGGCAGAGAGGGACCGAGGGTGCTGGAAGATAGTAGGCTGAACATGAGTCAATGGCATCCTGGCCTGTATCCGGAGTATTGTGGCTAGTGGGGCAAGGGAGGTTATTCTTCCCCTGCACTTGCCAGGCCACACCTTGAGTACTGTGTCCAGTTCTGGGCCCCTCAATTCAAGAGAGATATTGAGGTATTGGAACATGTCCAGAGAAAGGTGACAAAGCTGGTGAGGGGCCTGGAGCACAAGCCCTGTGAGGAGAGGCTGAGGGAGCTGGGGTTGTTTAGCCTGGAGAAGAGGAGGCCCCGGGGTGACCTCATTGCTTTCTGCAACTACCTGAAGGGAGGCTGTATACAGGTGGGAGTCAGTCTCTACTCCCAGGCAATCAGCAATAGAACAAAGGCACACAGTGTCAAGTTGTGCCAAGGGAGATGTAGGCTGGATATTAGAAGGAAGTTCCTCACAGAGAGAGTGATTTGCCATTGGAATGGACTGCCCAGGGAGGTGGTGGAGTCAGCGTTCCTGGAGGTGTTCAAGATAAGATTGGATGGGGCACTTAGTGCCATACTCTAGTTGATTGGATAGGGCTGGGTGATAGGTGGGGCAGGATGATCTTGGACGTCTCTTCCAACCTGGTTGATTCTGTGGTTCTATAAAAGCCCCCAGTGGGGAAGGGAAGGTGTACATGCCAGAAGACATGTACCTTGCTCTATAAATAATCCTTCTTTACTCCACAGGCTTTGTCCCTCAGTGAAAGTTTTAAGACAGTGGGCTTGTTTCTCACATAAGGGAACAGCCAGAAATATTCTTGGCTTTAATCACTACTATTTCAAAATCACAGTTTAGCAGTTACAGATCTCACTTCAGAAACATAAGGTCTTGTTGTCCAAGCTAACAGTAGCTTGGATTAATTTGAAAAAAAACATGTTATGAATGGAAAGAGAGCACAGACAAGACAGGAAGACTCCCACTTTACAGTTTTGTTTAGTCTTCTTCTCTGGAGACTTTCAAAACCTGCATGGACATGTTTCTGTGCAACCTGCTGTAGGCATACCTTCATTAACAAGGGATTTTGACTAGATGCTCTCCAGAAGTCCCTTTCAATGCCTACCATTCTGTGATTTTATGATCTAGGCACTCAGTTTTCTATAAAGCCATTGTCACCCTTCAGCAGAGTACCTTTCTGCATATACTCCATTTTCTGTAAAGAGTGAGACATAGACACCTGCCTTATTACAGTAGACACTTTTCATGCATGTGGGATGATCATATGCTTAATAACTCTAGTAACCTACACATTTAGACAGTCTTGAACTGGTAATTTTCGTAGTGTTTACTGAGTTTTAGGTGATTAAGCCCAATGTGGCTAATACTATTTGTCTTTTTAAGCAAAAATAGCAGTCATTCAAAGTGAACTTCTCTGTAACCTTTAGATAGGAAGGTACACTTAGGCACAAAGAATACCTGTCATACATTGGTTCTGCATGGATTAAAAGCATTGTTTGATCCACATCTCTTTGGAACAGGACTTATAACATATAATTATGTTCCATAAAAGAAACAAGTACATAAAAATTGCAAATACTTAAGCATTACATCAGGTGCCTTCTGTTCCTCTGAATTACTGGCTGTCGAAAGTTGATGTATTTGCCAAAGTCATTGTGCACTTTGGCTCACTGCATACTAATAAAAATGCAAATCCTTCATCACAATCTAAAGTGATTGCCATATTTCAGTACTTTCAGTAAACTCATGCTTCCTGTTTTACACTCCGGCCACTTGACCTGTGGCCTTGTATGTTTGGTCCAAACTTACAGAAACCGTTTTTTATAATCCGATAGAAAAGCCCTGTTACCTCCAGTGGGGGTCAGAGAATGTATAATCATATTGCCTAACTTTACCTGCTTCTGTTGGTGGAAGTATTCGCGAAATAACACAAGCTGCATTGCATGTGTGTTTGCAGCAGTAAAGATCATGGCTCAGTAAGTTGTGCTGTACACTCACTCTTTCAACCTGGCAACTTCCTGCTTCTATGACTACCACAGGCTTCTGTGACTTCCTGAAGGTATCTGGTAAAGAAAATTAATTATTCCATAGCTATTTGGAGAAGCATAAAGATAAGAATATTATAACAGCTCAGGCTGAAATTCAGGGCAGAAAAGGCTTCCAGCAAGCAAGTCAGACTTCTTTTGTGTGTGTGTGTTTGAGTCTGCCGGTGAGCAGATTGCTTGTCTAAAGTTACTCTTAGCAAAACATGTGTCTTCCTTAGAACACCCAGTCCAAATACATTTTATTAATTCATTCCGGAATAATAGCTGGATCCCTTCTTAATTTATCAAAATATTAGATGGTGAAGAAAAGGGTAGAAGAAGATGGTTTACATTAATCTTACTTTGTGACATACAGTTTAGCTGGGACTGAAGTGTGCTTCTAGTCTCAGGAACAAAGGTCTTCCAGGTCTCCCATCACAGAAGTTCCTGTTCCTCTTTCTTTCTCCTAGAGAGATTCATATCTCTTTCCCTTTTCTTGAGATGTAATCAAATATTCCATTGTCACTCCCGACATATTCCTACTATAAAAATGCATTTTCAGGTGCTATGTTCAAATAGGATATTTCTCTTCTTTCCTCCTTCACACCAGATTTGAATTGTGAACCATTGGTGTTTATCCAGACCACTGGCAGATGTATGTTTTGTAATACTTATAAAGAAATAGTTATATCCAGTGTTACAGACTTTTTTCTGCTTCTTTCAAAGCCAGTTGTTATATCAGAAATTAAGCCAAGAAATTATATAGACAATAAGTGTGATGTTTAAAATAGCATTCCAATAGTTGCAAAACAAAAAATTAAATGAACCATTATCTTTATAGGTATGGAAAACATTATCTTAATATGAAGAATACCATAAATTAAGTGGGGGAAAAATGTCATGCTGTTCTTAAAATAAAATTATCAATAATAGAGAATCAGACGGAAAATTAAATGACCTGACTGAAAGCAATTAGCCTCTGAAAGTAACAGTTTAAGAAGCTTTAAAATAGTTGCTCTCTGTGTATGAAATGAAAAGTGGAAAAAAAAATCCCTCACACTTTCTGTGTGTATGCAGGTAATGGGGAAGAACGTGCTTTAAGTGCAGTATGTACAAGAACAGAGGTCTCTCTTCTTCTGAAAGATGGCAGCCCTTGGTGGAGCAATATAAGGTTGAGTAATATTTGTAAGACTGAAAAATAAGCTTGTCTTTGAATTGACATTGTCTTTGGATTGGCACTGGCATAACAAGAAGGAAAAAAGCAAAAAATATTCAGTTCCTAATGCAAGATGAATCTATAATGTAAAGCAGACAAAAATTATCTTCAAAAGAAGGAAAATAAAATAAATTTTTAAAAGCCTTTATATTCTTACAATAATGAAAAATGTATTGTGAATATCACATCTGTAAGAATATGCTTAGTGAATATGACAGAGTGATTATTTCTACTTGTCACACCACATATCTCGCCATCTGTGAATATAAATTATAAATAGATTGTGACACAAAGATTTTCTTTCAGAGTCCTCTTAAACTCATCAATGCAGTAGCCACCACCATATTAGGAGAAATACTGAAGAACTATTTCTTTATCTTGAAAGATTTTAAAGTGACCTTTTTTAAGGTACAGTATGTCTAAATAGTTTTATACTGTACTTCTATTTATGGCACATCATTTATCCAAATCTGCATTTAGAAAACATATTTAGTAGACATCTGTGTAAAGAAAGAAGAAGAGATCGTTTGTGTCAGCAAGTCCATCAAAATGCGCTTTTAAACTTACATAAATCCAAATTAAGTTACCTTAAGGCTAAGGCAGTAAAGAATAAATGTGCATTTGCAGTTTAATTTATATTTCCATTTCATATTGCTTTCATTTTCACTAGTAATATTTTATAAGTAACACAGGAATTTTTCTTTTTCTTTAAGAATATCTATACAATTTTTTTAAAAAATACTGAATTTTTCTTCTTCAGTAAAGATGACTGTGCATGGTCATTCTTGGCTTTGATTTCATAAAGATAAATGGCCACTCTTGGAGTCAACTACATCTTTTCACATGGCTATATGGCACATAGAGGCTTCAGTTGTGTCGATGTAGGCATATTACACTGTCTAACACATTAGAGTCTCCAGGACATCTGCCCCAGATTAGAATCACAGAATCATAGAGTGGTTTAGGTTGGAAGTGACCTCAAAGATCATCCAGTTCCAACCCGCTGACATAGACAGGGACACCTCCCACTAGATCAGGACACTCTGCCTCATTCAACCTGGCCTTGAACACCTCCAGGGAAGGAGCAGCCACAAACTACCTGGGCAACTTGTTTCAGTGTCTCACCACTCTCACTGTAAAGAACTTCCTCCTAAAATCTAGTTTAAATCTCTCCTCTTCCAGTTTAAACCCATTACCCCTCATTACAAGACCTTGTGAATGTTTCCTCCCCAGCCCTCCTGTGGGCTCCTTTCAGCTACTATAAGGTCTCCTCGAGGCTTTCTCTTCTCTAGGCTGAACAGCCCCAACTCTCTCAGCCTGCCCTGATAGCAGATGAGCTCCAGCCCTCTGATTATCTTCGTGGCCCCCCTTCTGTACTCACCCAACAGGTCCATGTCCTTCTTGTGGTGAGGGCTCCCGAACTGTACATAGTACGGTCTGATGAGAGCAGAGTAAAGGGGGAGAATCACCTCCCTTGCC
>VWZI01009191.1:0-28702 GCA_013396835.1 Psilopogon haemacephalus
ATTTTTCACACAAATTTTCCAATTAGCTCAAACCAACACAAATGTTAAAGAAAAAATTATTAAAAATAATGAGGGTTAATTTCTTAAACTTATGAAAAAACATAGGATTAAGAAGTCTGATGTTTTCAACCACTATATCTCAAGATGTTCTTCCACAGTACAATGAACAACTATACTTTGTGTAACTCCAGTATAACACGTTGCTTTTGTTAAAAAAAGTCTGAAGGCTTTACTGTGTTGTCATATAAATTCTCTGCGTCTTGATCCTATTTCTATAAGAACAAAAATAATATAAACATTTTGCATCTTGACAAAACTGCTGCTTTTAAACTCAAGCATAGAGTGATAACTCAAACAATTAAATTACTTTATTTTCAAAGCTCTGCATACTCAAATTTGGAGTACATTATCTAACACAATAATAGGAATTGAGCTGATCATGCATTGTCATGTGCATGACCTGATGGACCCGATGGAGTAGGTCCAGAGGAGGACCACAAAAATAATCAAGGGGTTTGAGCACCTCTCCTACAAGAACATAATGAGGGAGCTGGGGTTGGTCAGCCTGGAAAAGAGGAGGCTCTGGGGACGTCTAATAGCAGCCTTTCAGTACCTGAAGGGGACCTACAAGAAGGATGGAAAGAGATTTACAAAGGCCTGTGATCATAGGACAAGGGGCTATGCCTTCAAACTAAAGAAGAGCAGATTTAAATTGGATGTTAGGAACAGATTCTTTACTATGAGGGTGGACCACTGGAACAAGATGCCCAGGGAGATGGACGGGGCCCCATCCCTGGGGATATTCAAAGTGAGACTCAACAGAGCTCTGAGCAGCCTGATCTAGTTGAGGATGTTCCTGCTGACTGCAGGAGGGTTGGACTAGATGGCCTTCAGAGATCCCTTCCAACCCAGACTATTCTGTGATTTTATGATTCTGTGTGAAGCTGGCTGGATCAGGGGTGCAGAAACACAGCCAGTGGCTGCTGCACTGGGTGTCTTGATAGAGGCTATGGCAAAACAAGACATCACACAAAGACTGAGGAGCAATCTGTCCCTGCCAAAGCAGACACATAGGTGGCACGTGTAAAGTGTGGGTTGTCCAAGCAGTGGACAAAACCCCAAGAATACAAATGAGCCTTTGAACTAACAACTTCAGTATGACTATCCAAATCACAGGGTCACAAGATGTTAGGGGTGGGCAAGGACCTCCAGAGATCATCAAGTCCAACACCCCCCCACCAGAGCAGGACGATAATCTAGTGCAGGTCACAGAAGAACACATCCAGAGGAGTCTTGAAAGTCTCCAGAGAAGGGAATGGCAGCACTTGACGAATCAGAACTATAATCTTACTGAAAATAATCAAATGTCTCAATATTAAACAGGAGAGAGCTAGTCATAGTCTGAAGATAGTTAACAAGAGAATCGTATATACACTGCTACACCTAGACAGCAGGTGTTTTGCTGTCAGGTTTTCAGTTCCAGACCAAATTTTGTGACCTGTCTTTAAAGCTTCTTCTCATCATATATAGGGATATGCAGCATCTATTATGCAAATACACATTTTTTTTAAAATGGCCATAGAGTAACCCATGACAAATGCATTTTATTTTTATCTCACACTAATGCACTGTAAAAAAGCACACTTATAAAAAAAAAGAAAGAAAGAAAAAAGCCCACAGAAAACCAAACCAATGATAAATGCAATAATTTATTTAGCAGCTGGAAATCTATTGAAAATGGACAGGCACTCTGAATAAGTGCCTGAGTGAATAAAAAAGAAAGTACAGCACGGTCAGAATGCCCTCTTTTTTTTTTTTTTTTTTTTTTTGTTTTGTTTTATCAGATTTCATTTATTAAAGCAATGAGTGCACTTTTTTGGAATTAAAATGAAGTACTGGAGACCTTCAGCTTATGCTGAGATATAGCATACACATGGGTTTGTGTGTGCCTGTGAAGATTTTATTCTGCTGGAAAGTAAGGTCAAGGAGCTGAGCACTAGTAGAGCAGTTTTAAATGCTAGAAGGGAACAATACAACCACATCAGGCTTCGCTGCAAATCTTTCTCCTACCCTTCTTTCACATTTTTGTCTATTAAACAGTAAATACTACTGGGTAAGTAAGAATTCTGTTCTGTTACATCTTAGAATGCTTTCTGCAAGCAATGAGCAATAAAATCCCTAACTGGCTTCATGGAGCCCTCCAGGGAAAACTTCCACTGTTTCCCTTGCTACTACTTTTGAGTAATAATTTCTGGGTAGAAATTGGTATCAGTTGTGACAGGAGAAAAGTCTGAATTCCTCTCCTGCAAGTTGGACCTCATGTGTAGGAAAATCCTGTCTTAGTTCCTTTCATTCTTTGATCCCAGCTGTGACATCTCTCAGAATATCTTAGCTGTCCTCATATTGATTACATCAAAAAGTGGAATTAGATAAAAACATTTTCAACCGTTTCTTAATTTCTTTGTGAGTTTGTAGAAGACTGTAAAACAGCAATGAGAAGCATAAAATGAACCGTTACAGGAAGCCTGATATTTGCTGGATAAGAAATTATTTTAATAGTCACGTCCAGAGGCAGTACTCAGTGGCTTGATGTCCAGATGGGACTGGTGACAAGTGGTGTCCCTCAGGGTTCCATACTGGAACCAGTGTTGTTTGCTATGTTCATCATTAGCAGGATCAAGTGCACCCTCAGCAAGTCTGCAGATGACACCAAGCTGAGTGGTGCAGCTGACACACCTGAAGAATGAGATACTATCCAGAGGGACCTGGACAAGCTTGAGAAGTGGGCCTGTACAAACCTCATGAGATTCAATAAGGTCAAGTGGCAAATCTCAGTATCAATACAGGCAGGGTTATAAAGAATTGAGAAAAGCCCTGCAGAGAAAGACTTGGAGTTAATGGTGCATGAAAACCTGGACGTGAACTGGCAAGAAGTTACCAGTCCAGAAGGTCAGCTGTATCCTGGGCTGCCTCAAAAGAAGCATGGCCAGCAGGTCAAACAGCCTCTCTGCTCCACTCTCCTCAGACCTCACCTGGAGTACTGCATGCAGCTCTGGAATTGTCAGTACATGAAAAGATATGAATCTGTTGAAGCAAGCCACAAAAATGATCAGAAGGATGGAAGAATATGTCTCCTATGAGGACAAGCAGGGAGCACTGGGGTTGTTCAGACTGGAGATGACAGCCTTTCAATACTTAGATATTCTAAGAGGTATGGGAACAGACATTTTAGTAGGTCCTGTAGTGATAGGGCAAGGGTTCATGGGTTTAAACTAGAAGGGGGTATATTCAGACTACGTATAATAAAGAAATTTCATACAATTGACAGATGTGAAACACTGGAACAGGTTGCCCAGAGATATATGCTCCATCCCTGGAAACATTTCAGGTCAGGTTGGATAAGGCTCTGAGAAACATGATCTAGTTGAAGATGTCCTCACTTACTGCAGGGGGTCTGGACGAGATCCATTTAAAGGTCCCTTCCAACTCAAACCATTGTATGATTCTATTATATCTGTTTATTGCCACACATACCATGCAGAAACAGGCAGGAACCTGGCATCTCAGGACAGGGAAAATGTCAAAGAAAATGTAAGACAAAAGACTGCATTTTAAAAAATATTGATACTCATAGGCTACAAAGTAAAGTCTTAGCAAGGCCCAGAAGCTTTGCAACACACTAGTTAAGAGAGAAAGTACCTTAGGACTTTGTGTCTTCAACACTGAGTTCAAACAATGCCTTGGCCAGAATCTTGTCTGCTTCATCTGGTATTAGTCTGTGCTAACTGTACCTTATCAAAAGCCATCTCTGTACTAGTGGAAAACAAGATAAGCGACTACACATAATCAGCATAGTGTTGTGTCATGTTTTAACCCCAGCCATCAATTAAGCACCACACAGCTGCTTGCTCACTCCCCACCCCACAGTGGGATGTGGGAGAAAATGGGGGAAAAAATTAAAACTAATGACTTGAGATAATGACAGTTTAGTAGGTCAGAAAAGGACGGGGAAATAGTAGTACAATAACAACAACAACAATAGAATATATAAAACAAGTGATGCACCACACAGCTGCTCACCACTCACTGGCTAATCTCCAATCACAGACAGCATCTCCCAACCACCTTCTTTCAGTTTATATATGGAACATTCCTTTGGCTAGTTTGGGTCAGTTGTCCTGCCCTTGTTACCTCCTAGCTTCCTGTGCACCTGCATAGGAAATTGAAAAACCACAGAATCACAGGATGTTAGGGGTTGGAAGGGACCTTGAAAGATCACCCAGTCTAAACACGCTGCCAGAGGAGGATCACCTATACCAAACACATCCAAGGAGATTTTGAATATCTCTCATGAGGGAGACTCCACGACCCACCCTGAGCAGCCTAATTCCAGTGTTTCCCTCACCCTCACAGTGAAAATATTTTTCCTCATATTTCCATGGAACTTCCCATGCCTCAACTTCCACCCATTGTCCCTTGTCCTGTCATTGGGCATCACTGGGCAGAGCCTGGCTCCATCTTCCTGGAACTCACCCTTTACATATTTATAAGCATGAATGAGGTCATCCCTCAGTCTCCTCCTCTCCAAACTGAACAGCCCCAGCTCCCTCAGTCTCTCCTCATAAGGAAGATGTTCCTCCCTTAATCATTTTTGTGGCTCTGCACTCAACTCCTTCAAGCACTTCTCTGCCCTTCTTGAACTGAGGGGCCCAGAACTGAACAAAATATTCCAGATATGACCTTACTAGGGCAGAGTAGAGGGGAGAGAACCTTTCTCGACCTTAATGTAGGATAAGCACTACTTCACAGCTACTGTAACATCAGTGTATTATCAACACTGTTCTCAATACTAAACCCAAAACACACCAATGTACCAGAAAACTAACTCTGTCCCAGCCAGGACATGCTGGTGTTTTGGCTGAGAGTATTTCACCATGACTCAATGAACTCGTCTAAAGTATTAAAAGTGCAAATAGGTATGCCAGGAATCTTGCTCAGCATTTTGCTATTGAGTTCCTAGGAAAAGTACTGGATCCATGATAGTGCTGCATTATTGTTTTTCATTCTAGATATCTGACATTAAAAGCCTTTCTCAAACTCCCTACCAGTACAGTCCTGTCTGTATCAACTTCAGTGAGGGAATTCTTAGTGGTTTCATTAAGTTCATTATATCCTCCACATAATGTTAGGAAACTGTAGTATGCATTTTCACATAATCATTGTGTCTGCATTGTTACTGCATTTAAATGTTTGCAATAGGAGGAATGTTTAATTGTGGAAGTCTTTGAGAAGAATACTACTTTCCAGAGTACTCAAAACTGCCTACCAGCTCACTGGATCATGTAAACTCAAACACTGCTCTATGCTCAGACATGACTACTGGACAGACATGCCACCCACCTGCAGGAGGTAATTACTAGTCTTGGCAGATAAGGTCTACTCTAAATCTAAACACTATTGTGTTTGGTGGCTCTCTGCCAGGACTCACTAGCTTTCTAAAATGAGTCCTTCTGCAACCACCCTGTGCTGGGCTGTCAGTATGATCATCTAAATGGGACTGAAACAGTCTCAAGCACATTTTCTTTCTCATCAAGAGATAGCGAACAAATTCAATGAAGTGGAAGGTAGAGTAGCCCTAATTGACATAAAAACATGAAAGGAGAGGCTATTGAAAGACATTGAATGTACCCAGTGTCTTAAAAAATAAATGAATATTGGAATAATTTTTAGAGACTGAGGTCCAGAGGAGGGCTTTACATTAACACGATCAGCAGCTGCTGTTTGCCTTGGAGTTGTTTGGGGTTTTTTCCAGTACAAGACATCAATTTTTAATATAAGTGTTATTTAAGAGGAACTTCTTCTTGGTGGTAATAGGACTTTATTCCTATTGAATTAAGATGGCTTCAGTTGCTGCTTTGTTTTCGTATTTGTTCTTGGCTAAAGCAATGTAATACACCCTGTTATAAATAATTAGTATGTCTTTTTAGCCACTCACCCCACTGGAGCAGATAATGTCCTGCCCCTGTTTTCTGTGCAGTGTTCCCCTAGAACCCTGCCAAATTTAAAATCTTCATATTTATGGTCAGTCATATGATGGTCTGGTAAAAAGGCACACCTCCACTAGCTTAGTCGTAATTGCTTAAAATGGAAATGGTGACTTGGAAATCTATCTCAAAGACCTAAGTGAACTGTCTAGGTCTTTGCAAAGACTCTATTACTTCCTTTGACCCAAGAATTTCTTTGAACACTATGTAATATGATTCCTAAAAAGCTCTTGTGGGCTCTACACAAAAGAAAGCTCCTTGGGACTTATCAATAATTGACAAAGCAAATATAGGTTTTAAATAATTAAAATATTTTTCCCACTGGAGGAAAAAAAAAAAATTGAGAACAGTTGTACCATTTAATGCACTTCAGAAATGCATTCAAATAACATACCATGGAGGCAGAGCAGGAAATCTGAAGAGCGGCTGAAAGGGTGAATGGAACACAAGTCATTTTGCACAATGATTTTGCAGTGGTATTTACAAGTTTGTTAATCACTACTATTAGGGTAAATATATGAAAGAACAAACATTTGAGAAATCTCATAATTTAAAAAATCATTGAGAGCATGAAATGACTTGACATCATATTGCCTGTCACACTGTGCATACAGAATGTAAAGATGACATGTTGACTGTCTATCTGCAGATTTACCACATCAGAATAACAACTAGAAATGGACAAAGATGCCCAACAAACCATATTCAGAATCAACTCTTTAACAGTGTCTGAAAGCACATAACAGAACAGAAGGATGCAGGAAATATGGACATTCCCACCACTTGAATTTTGTTCAGTTTATTTCACAGTACGTTTACTTCCTATTATCAGACTATACCAAAATAGTACAAGACTTGGTTGTCTACAATTTTAGGATAGCTAAGCCTATCTGTTTTTGTCTATTGCAGTGGCTAGGAAAACTCCAGTACCTCAAACCTGGCTATCTACTGTATTATAAATCAGTTCTAAACAGTCTTGTCTAGCATGTTCCTGCCCACCTAGACACAAGTGAATACTGACTGTGTCAGCTGTTTAGGCAGCCACATTATAAATATTAAGAGACAGGAGTTAGATGGTTTATTTGCTCACTTAAGAAAAATGGACAGAAATACCTGAAAGCATAAAGAAATTAAGATATATACTACTATAAAGATGCACTGATTAATGTAAAGTGAGAGCTCTCCATACTATAACAGAAACAATTTGCTATAATGGCAAGAGAGCAGTCAGTTCTCATCATAATATTTCTTAATAGCAGACTATCCATAAGCTGTATCCGTCAGAAAGAAACAACTTTTTATTTGACTTGAACACAGTGTGTTGGTCAATTCAGAGCCTCATACTGAGATTTAGAAACAGGTAATACTGGCATACTCTAAAATCAGACCATTTTTCTAGGAACAATTTTGACTTGTATCCTCAAAGCTATAAGCAAATCTAACCCTAGGAGTGGTGTGATGTCTAATTTCTTTGTTCAGCTACCATATGGGTGTGTGAGAATGGACAATACTGGAAGCAGCAGCTGCTGAAGAAATTAAGTTCATACATATTTCTGAAGGAAGCAAGTGATACTCATTCTTACTCTATATGTAAGAAAGTTCATGTTGCTGATAGACTACTCTCTAGTACTATAATTACCTTATGAAAATGTGGTTATTTGTGAAAAGCATGCTGATGGAGAAAAAGAGTAATGTAAGATGAAGCTTTGAAAAGCATAAGTATGGAGAGGTACGGAGAATGGAGCTCCACAGTAAGAAAATGAAGTTGTACTATTATTCAGTTAAAAGATTTTCAGTCTTCAGCTGTTGGCAATGTGGTTAGCATTTGAAATGTCACCTCCAGACAGGTACAGATTGCAGTAATAAATTCTGTATGTAAAAGATGTGTGCATTTCTATTGTCAGGTGGAAAATTAAATCTGGAACAGGCCTTCCTGGCAACATCAGAACAGGAGAAAAAGCTTGCATAACTTTATGGAACCAGGAACACAATTAATGGAGGATTCTATAGAGATCATAACCACTGTATTTATAAGAAAGAGCACTGTTAAATCAATAAAGAAGTAAATGTAAGAAGAAATTCGGAGGAAATTAAAACACTGAAAATGAAAACAAGACACAGAAGTCACATAAGAAATGCTGTACCAGAGTCTATTAAAAAAAAAAAACAACCCCACAAAACTTCCTTTCTTTAAATGTCTTTCAATATACAGTTAAAATAATTTATTAAATTTTGGAAAACCACAATATGCTGCCTCTACCAAAACAACCACAGCCTTAACTAGGTACAAACCAATGTATGCTGGAAAAATTAATTCAGTTATAGAGAAGAAAATGTAGCTAATAAAAAAACAAAAGTTACTTAATGCATATGCTAACAAATAAACCTCCTCACTCTTTTACTGTCACTCTTATGGTTTGGATAGGCATTTACTAATCAAAATCATTTTAGAATGGTCTAAAACACACTAAAATTCAGAAAATTAGGTATCTTCAATAGACATAAATTCCTTACTTGCTTGTGTTTGTTTCTGTGCAATGTCTCCTCTTTGTCAAACATCAGGCACTGCAAGGTAAGAAACTATCTGTGATATGGAGATTTTAAAAAATACACTTTAGACTTTCATTTTGTGTTTTTGCCAAAAAGCAGTGTTACAAAATGTCAGTGTGTACCAGCCTTGCTGCATATGAAGCAGATTATAAGATCCCATTTCTGTACTTAAAGCCCTCTGACAAACTGGTGGGAATGATGTGATGTGACCTCAGGTAGACAGGGTGACCTCACTATGGTGACAAATTTTATAGTCTTGTAGCACTCTGATCTCTCCAGTCTAATCGTGGGTTTTCATTGAAAGCACACATCCACCATCTTAGCTATGCATCCTTGTTAACATATTGCACCAACAGTAGTGCTTCCGGGGACACATTAACTGAATCGAGGAACTGATCTGCCTCTTCAGGACATCTACCTATCAAGGAAAATTTCATTTTCCCTCATACATTTTCAGGCAAATTCATCCTTTACAAACATTAACAGCAACACTAAGGAAGAACCAAGAACATGGGGCCCATGGTGGGCTTTAGGCTCAAATGATTGAAAGTAATTGTGATATTATCACATCTTAGGTTGCCATTCTACTACTTCTTTCTCCCTGGAAAAGCTCTTCTCCAACAGCTGCTCCATTTTTATAACCTCTGTTTTCCCAAAGGCTTGTAATAGAGGAATTAGAGCTCACCTCTAGGCACCTGGGAGACACCTCCTGTCTCACATTTCTGGTTTCACATGAAGTCTATTCCTTGTCTCTTTCAGCCTCATTGCTACAAGAGGTGTATTAAAAGGGCAGCAGCTAGTCAGTCGAGAGAGGTTCTCCTGCCCCTCTACGCTGCCTTGGGGAGGCCACATCTGGAGTATTGTGTCCAGTTCTGGGCCCCCCATTTCAAGAGGGACATGGAACTGCTTGAGAGAGTCCAGCACAAATCCACAGAGATGATTAAGGGAATGGAACATCTCTTATGAGGAGAGACCGAGGGAGCTGGGACTCTTTAGCCTGGGGGAGACCAAGGGGTGACCTTATCAATGTTTATAAAAATGTAAAGGGTGAGTGCCAGGAGGATGTAGCCAGGCTCTTCTCTGAGATGCCCAATGACAAGGGGCAATGGGTGGAAGTTGCGGCATAGGAATTTTCATGTAAACATGATGTGGAATTTTTTCTGTGTGAGGGTGACAGCATACTGGAACAGGCTCTCCCACTGTGAGATAGTAAATACCTGCCTGGACGCTCTCCTGTGTGATCTGGTAGAGATGATCCTGCTCTGGCAGTGGTTTTGGACTGGATGCTCTTTTGAGGTCCCTTCCAGCCCCTGACATTCTGTGATTCTGATTCTTTATGAGGTGAGTATTCAATGCCAAACTACACACAAGCAGCTCGTGTCCTGCCTTGTGGCTTCTTCCCCCCAGGTGTGGTAAGTTCCCATAACGGTCAACTAAATTCACCTCAGCCATTTTTTATTCTTTCAACCAACAAGCAACTCTGCGGTGCCCCTTGCCCCTTTCTGCCAGGGAGGAATACGGCAGGTGCAAGGCCATCTATCAGGTGCCGCACGTCCCGCCTTGACGTGGCAGGTGAACGATTCGACAGACAAAACAGAACACAGGGCTGCACCACGTCCCCGTTTTAAAGGGCCCAGAGGATTCGCCCGGAGTCGCCGAAGATGGGGATCAGACCCAAGCGAGCCGTGGTGCCGGGAGGGCCCGAGAGGTGTGGCGTCGCTCAGCGGGGTCTTTACTATAGGGGGCAGCAACGTAGCGACCTCTGCCGGGGCCCTGGGGCTGGCCCGGGCTGGCGGGGCCCGGAAGGCGCCGCGCTCCCTCCCGGCTGCTGAGTGGCGGCGGCGCGTCACGTGTGTGCGGCGCGGCCTGGCCGGGGCGGGGCGGGGCGGGGTGGGAGGCGGCAGACTGCACTGTCCCGGGCGCGGCGCGGCGACATGTCCCACCAGACCGGTATCCAAGGTACCTGCGCGGCTCTCCCCCGCGGGCGCTGGCTGCCACGTCCTCGCCGCAGTGTCCACCTGTCACCCTGATGACAGCCGGACCCCTTCCCTCCGCTGCCAATGCCAGCTGGGCCGAAGGCAGGCAGGCGAAACTCCTTTCCCCGCGGGTCGGGTCGGTGTGCGGCGCGGGGGGAGGTGGCCGTTGTGGCCGTTAAACGGGCTGTTCCCGGTGGAATTTTCCCCGCTAGCATGCTCTTTGTTCGCTGCTGAAGGAGCGTCCTTTCCGCCACGGGATAGAGGGGGAGGCGAGCTGAGTGGGGGAAACTGCTACTGGCTTCAGCCTCGGGCGGCCGCCGCTGTAAATCAAACCCGGAGCGTCCTTCCGAATCAGACGAAGTCTTACCGGGATATATCTGCACTCCTGTCCGCCTTAGAGCGGTTGGGAGTCCGCCTGAAAAAACTGTTCATTGCAGAAGCCCGTGAATGGCAAGGAGGGCCGCCCTAGGCTCAGATAACTTTCTCGAGCGCAGGTTGCCCTGGTGTGCGGGTTGAGCGGTGAGAAGAGAGCCGGCGCCTGGGGCTGTGGTGGCTTTCCGGACACCTCCCGCCCCTCCCAGCTTTTGGCGAAGCTGTCACCTGCTCGGTGTCACCGCACTAGGTTTGGGATGCATTGGACAGCACGGAGAACGCTGAGGGTCGCTGCCACATCTGAGGTAGCAGGAGCTCTCTAAGGAGAATCAGGACCCCAGGAACAAGGAAGCCCACTAAAAAGCCTGTCACCAGAGGCCACAAAGGGGGAAAGTATTGGGGAACCTAATTTCCCCCATGTTTCCAGGCCATGGAGGGTGCGAGGAGCGGTTAGAAGAAGGTAGCATATTGTTTCCTAGTGCTGCTATGCCTCCCCGAACAACAGAATTGCTAAGCAGGGATTATACTGCAGGATTAGGGGCAGGGGGTGGTGGTGGTGGTCGGGTTTTACTGTCTCGGGTTCAGCAATCTGCTTGTTTGGTGACTAGTACTGTGCACTTTGCCTGTTCTCCCATATTTATTACTGAAGGTGACTTTTGTCCCAGCCACAGCAGCTCCTCCTGTTTTTGTCTGTTGGTGGTATTTGGTCTGAACCTTTATGCCTCTCTTATTTTTCTTTCTCTGCATGCCAGTCTTTGTTGCTTTTCCTTACATTCTTCAACCTTACTCAGGCTAGGTGCTTATATGACAGCTTTTTTTCCAGGCCGGAGGCAACTGTTAGAGTGGCTCTTCATTCCCTTCTTCTTTTTCCTAGCAGTGGTGGAGGGAGAAACAGAAGAATATCCTGTTGTTTGCCACAGGCAAGAAGAATGGCTAAATGGCCATTCCTACCATAGCCAAGAAGAATGGCTAAATGCTGGTCTCCTTTGTGTTTTTGAGAATCTGTTTTTCTTCTAAGGAGAGCTGTAGAGAACTCGGCAGCTTTTCTGCACAGCTCCTGCCTTGGCAGGCACTAACCAGAGGTCCTGGGCTGCAGCAAAGCATCCGCTTCTGCAGTTTGGAACAGTGCTGCTTGTGCCATTGCTGGCTCTAGCTACAAACAGGCTACTGTCACTCATAAACAATTGCAAGATTTGGCAGCATGGGCTGCTCTTTTCTGGAAACAGAAATGAAGTCATGGGGACAGTGATATGTACCAGGCAGTTTCGAAAAGAACTGGACTTTAAAACAGGCCAGTGCAGATAAATTGTGTAGGAAGCTGCAGAATGGACTGAGCTGTGGGAGAATACACGAGTATATCTTTACGATCTAATAAAGAATTTTAAAGTAATATTTCCTGTAAAATACATGTGAGATTAAATAAGTTCAAATTTCATAGAATTGCCAGGGCCAGAAGGGACCTCAAGGATCATCCAGTTCCAACCCCCCTGCCATGGGTAGGGACACCACACTAGATCAGATTGCTCAGAGCCCCATCCAGCCTGGCCTTAAAACCTTTCAGGGATGGGGCTTCCACCACCTCCCTGGGCAACCTGTTCCAGGTTTATTTAAATTTAAATTATGTAGGTCTATGCTATGCAGAACATTTAAGCAGTAAATAGTGACACTCTGTGAATTTTAAAACTTTATGAGGGAAAAAGAAAGCATGAATTACTTAATAGATCATTTCTGAAACATCTTGTATCAGTGTTACTTGAGGAGCTGTCACAGGTATGGTATTGGTGCTGGTGCTCCTGTATTTTGGTCTTGTTTTGGTGTGTAGGATTGAAATGAGAATAAGGAACAAAAAGATAGAAGAATGGGACAATGTAAAGTCCTGGGGGAATTGACAGGTCTGAGAAGTGACACAGTGTTTGTGTGCTGAACAGAATGGTGAAGGTCTTCACTAATTAGTGGGAATATGCTAATTAGGATGAAGCTGGGAGTTGGACCAATAACTCAGTGCAGTTCAGTTTGTTCAGCACCCCTCCGATGCCATTTTAGAATCTCAGAATGGGCCTGGGCATCACTTCTATGGGCACAAATTTAAAATATTTTTATTATGGGCAGTAATGTTGCTGGATGCCATCTGTCCATCTCTTCAGCTGGCGTCAACCTGTCTATAAAAAAATCAAATTTGCTTCCTGGTTTGATGTTTGTTTTGTTATGCTGTATTCTGTGAAATTTGCTTAAAGTACCATCTTGCGATAACTATTCTTCAATAAATGTACAACCTCCTCTCTATGGTTTAATTAAATTTATTTGGACTCAGAATGATCTTAACATGATGCAAGCACAGTTCTTCAGTGCACTTAGGGGAGTAAGTCTATCACAGTTGCAGTTTAGCTTCAGTGTGAATTACAGACATCTTAAAGTATTTAAATTACTTCTTTGTAAATTCATTGTGAAACTCTTGTGTTGTAGGCTGGGATTTGAACAATGTCATCAAGACACACAAGGAGATAAGTCTCAATATATACAAGGCTCTATGTCCAGATCAAGACTGGTGACAAGTTGTGTCCCTCAGATGCTGTTTAGTGTCTTCATCAATGACTTAGCAAGATCATGTACACCCTCAGCAAGTTGGCAGATGTCACCAAGCTGATTGGTGCACCTGACACATCTGAGGAATGAGACACTATCCAGAGGGACCTGGACAAGCTTGAGAAGTGGGCCTCTGTGAACCTCATGAAATTCAACAAGGCCAAGTGCATTGTCTTGCACCTGGGTTGAGGCAATCTCAGTATGGATATAGGCAGGGTGATGAAAGGATTGAGAAAAGCCCAGCAGAGAAAGACCTGGGGTTAATGGGGCATGGAAAGCTGGACGTGAGCTGTCAAGAGAGTGGCTCAGAAGGCCAACTGTATCCTGTGGGCTGCCTCAAAAGAAGCATAGCCACCAGGCCAAGCAGGTGATTCTGCCTCTCTATACTCCACTCTGGTAATACACTACCTGTAGTGTTGCATCAAGTTCTGAAATATTCAGTACAAGAGAGACGTGAACTTGTTGGAGCAGATCCAGATGTCGGCCACAAAAATGATCAAGAGAGATGAAAAAGCAACTGACAGAATTGTGGTTGTTCAGCATGGAGAAGACTCAAGGGAAACTTTACTGCAGCATTTCCATACGTGAAAGTGGCCTGTAAAAAAGAAGGGAACAAACCTTTCAGTAGGTCTTGTAGTGATAGGACTAGGGATCATAGTTTTGAACTAAAGGAAGGACATGTTTAGGCTAGATAACAAGGGAGACATTTTTTTGTCGTTCATGTTGCCTGGAGAGCTGGTAGATGTCCCATCCTTGGAAACAATCCAAGGTTGGGTTAAACCTAGTTGAAAATGCCCCTGCTTACTGCAGGGCGTTTGGACTAGATGGTCTTTAAAGGTCGCTTCCAACTCAAAGTACTCTATGCTGTCTTTCATATCACCATATGGAATCAAATGTGTGGCAGCCTTCACTGCTAGTGTTTAGAGAGTTGTCCTCAGGAAAGACTGGCACTTTCACCAGACAAGCTCTAATATTTTTCTGGCAGGTGTAAAGTTTCTCTCTGGAAGTTTTCATCAAACCTGCAGACTTCATAAAGCTATTGTAATTTGAGATGCATCATATTTTTATTGTGCTGCTGTGCAAACTCTGAAACCTGAGAGTAGTGATATGATGTCACCTTTAAGTTTCACAATGCTGAAAATCAGTGTGCTAGAAAGCAGAATTATTATGTAATGTTGTTTGTCATCTTTTTGTGGTATGCCAGTGGCTGCAACAGCATGCAGCTTGGTGGGAATATCCCTCCCATGTTCCTTTCTCAGTCCACCTTTGTAGTGAAGAGCCAGTTGTATATTATGCTGGTGTTGTTCTTACCTTCACAAATATTATTTATTCTGTGGAAATTAATTGTGTTAATTTGGTTACTTTATTTTCTCTTTTTTCAGCTAGTGGGAGTGTTAAAGATACCTTTGTCGGAGCCAGAAATGGACAATACAGGCTTTTAAAAATAGTAATTGACAATGGTTAGTCAAATTTTAGTCTTATTCTCTGATTCTTTTAGGTATTTTCTAGTTGTTTTAGTGATCTACTCATACACTAGTTTTAAAAAATCAAAACTCTGCAAACCTTGATGTTACTAAGGTCTTTCATATACAGAAAAGAAGATTACGTTTTGGTGATGCTAAGCTTTTCAGCTACAATGATACTGTATTTTTGCATTTGAAATTTTATTCCAAATATAATTTTGTATTGTACCAAGAACTGCTGCATATCTCATATAGATAATACAAATGGACTTAATTACATCTTACTAAAGAAAGAGTAGAGGAAAAAAAAATCCATGGCTGTGTAGTGTTTTGGCACATTGGTTGCTTTTGGTGGACAGATTGTTACACCACAGCTAGCCTCTTTATATGAAGTCTTAATGTTATTTGCCTTTTATGGTAGCATCACCTACATATAGAAAATTCTATTAAAGCAGACATTTAAGTAGTAATCTGGATACATAGAATATGTCTTTAAAAAATTGTAACTTTGTATAAATTTTTCAATCTAAAACTTTTAAAATAGTTCATGTATATGTATAAATATAAAATTACAGAATTTATTGCAGAACTTGATCAACTTGGCAAGTGATCAAGGCTGCAAACAATGAAATAATGCATAATTTTTTAATAGCAATGCACATTGACTGTATAAGATACTTTGTTTAGTCCATTGTTCTTCCTAGAATTCATTAATTTACAGTACACTGAAATACCTTCTAGCTGGAGATAGATACGTGTATGTACATGTACATACACGTACATACCTTAATTGTTAGGTAGCTAAACGACTGTTACCTTCTTCATGTTTCCATTTCTTAGGAAATCTGACATTATAATACTGCTTTCCTTACAGAAGTGGAAATAGTAATAGTATGGGCAGGTCACTGTGGTTGAGGTCTTACTACCACAAGTTAGCAAATGCCAGCATACCATTGAATTTTCGGTTTATATTCCCAATAGGCAAGTTAAAGCAATAGGTTACTTTTAAATATTAAAAGAAACCTAGAAATAAGATACAAATGAAGCAAAATCCAGTCTTTGATATTATTTTCTGCACGAGCTTTCAGCAGCTTCCCCTACTCAGCAGAAGAGTCAAGCTGAGTTCAGCTAATCTGAGATAGTAAGAGATTTGTTGCTGGGCAGCAGAAGTTCCCTTGACTGTATTTTTCAGTTTTGAATCCAAGTGAGTACAAAGCCACCTTGAGTTCAGAACTGGCAACTACATTCCAGGTCCTCTGGCCTGGGTGTACAGCTTTGACAGCTTTTTGTCTGAACACCCTTTCCCTGAGCTGTTCACGTTCTATGACTTGCTCTAAAGGTTTTCCTGTAGAGGGATATGTTTAGTGCTGTGCTTTTGTCTGGATTTGGAGAATTTAAGTCCCAGACTTATAAAAAATTGTTTTGTAGACTAGCCCTACCATGGCCCTCAAACTATTGTAGGATCTCATAAAACCAAGGTATTTCTGTTTTGATTGCAAGGCTAGCACTTACTGGGAAGCTGATAAAAGTTTTGAAAGACACTATACTATGCTTCGGAAACTGAGATAGGATTAATAAATAAGAAAAATCTTGTTGCTGCAGCTGTCCACATAATCTCATCTGAAGAATTCTATACAGGGTTAAGCCAATTATACATAATGAACAAGTTCAGTCACTTGAAGAGACCATAGTCATGAAGCTGTATTAGAAACAGCTTTATCTACTTACATAGTCAAACATTAGTGATTAGTGCAAACATGCATTCCAAACTCTTCTCACTGTTAAACTGAGTAATTGACTCCTTATAATGAGTACGAACACTTAATATGTTGTAGCAAGAAGATCAATAATTCTAATTCTAAAATTTAAAAGCTTGATGTCATCTTGCTTCTGTTTAAGTATTCCAATTTATGGATAAACTAACTGGGGGAACACAGTTTTTATTTTCTTTCCGTGTACACTTTGCTAAAATCATTAACATCAGTCTTATTCATTCAGATCATAAAGCTTAATGACAACTAGCACATTACTGGATTAAAGTAAGTTAGGGTTTGAACATACACAGCTTTTTTTAGGAGTTCACCCACTTTCATACTGTTCCATTCTTTTGGACATAATTCTGAAAAATGAAGTGTCTAATTAACTGGTTATTGTAATTACTGATATTGAAACATGTATCATTGCTAACCTGTAGCTTTGGTTATTGGTTTATAGAACAGCTTGTTGTGGGATCCAGTAGGCGGCCAGTTGGATCATGGGAAAAGGATTATGATTCTTTTGTCCTTCCCCTTCTTGAAGACAAGCAACCATGTTATATATTATACAGATTAGATTCTCAGAATGCTCAAGGATATGAATGGATCTTCATTGCATGGTCACCTGATCACTCTCCTGTAAGTAACAGACATCAGAGACTTCATGTTATTAATGATTTTTCCAACAGTTTCGTTTGGTCTGAATCCTTGATATGAAGGAAAAGGATTTGAGAAATGAGGCATTCCCCAACCTTTCCTCACTTTCCCACAGGAAAACATCTTTCCTGAAGCTGATATCAGTGGGTCTAGATGGAGTGCAGCTGATCCAATTTATTTGTAATCTGACTAGAGAAGACAAGACAATGTTTCCCAGTATTCCTACTTCTTTTAGTACCAGTTAGGAAAACAATAACACATCAAAAGTTGCAATGCACAGAAGAGATTAGGTGGAAAAGGTGAGGAACTGTGGTGAGGATGGCATGATAGTGAAATAAAGCATGAAGGTGGGGCTGTTAGGAGAGTAAAAAGTGTGTAAGATACAAGTTGATAAGAGCAAACATCATTGGATTTTCTACCTCTAGAAATTTTCACTTCTCACCTCTGTAGTTGTACCAAAACTACCTGGTATCACAATTAAATAAAAAATAAGGGTGAATTTTTGGCAGTCTACTCATTTGTTGTATCTATTAATATATAGAGCAGTGGCAAAAGATCTGACCAGTTGTGCTTTTTTCCCATTAGTAAAGATTATGTTGACTTTTTTTTTCCATTAAAAAAACAGGCTCATACTCTTAATGAAGTTGCAATTTAGTTTTGGAATGACTTCAATAATAATGCAAAGAAGAGCGTCCTGAGAATTTAATAGTGTGTGTTAGTATCATGACCATTCTGTGGAGTTTACTCTTTATTAAGAACTACATTAGAATTCAGTTTCAGCACTTAAAATATTAGTTCCAGAAAAGTGTTTGTAAATGGATACATTATACTAGCATGCTCGGTGTGCACAAAAGCACTCAAAAATATCCAACCAAAGAGCCCAAACCAAAGCAATGCTGTTTTATTATACACTAGGTTCGTCAAAAAATGTTGTATGCAGCAACCCGAGCAACACTTAAAAAAGAGTTTGGAGGTGGTCATATCAAAGATGAAGTATTTGGAACCGTACAGGTACGTTTTTCTATTCCAAGGTCAGCACTTTGAATATAGTAGCTGATGTTAATGGTGTGGGTTTGTGGTGTTTCTTTGCTTTTTTGATTAAGGGGAAAAAGAGTTTGTCACAACCTGGCTTCCCGAGCCAACCTCAGGCACTGTTGAGGCTCATGCTAAGAGTCAGAAATTCCCTCAGGGTGAATTAAGGTGAACTTACACCAAATGGCTGGTAAGTTAGGTTTAGTTGATCCAGTGAAAGCTCTTGGGTCACTTGCACCTTAAGGATGCTTTGGTGGACCAGAGAAAAGGGAAAATGGGGTAAAAAAGGAGGGGGGAAATGGAGAGAGAGAGAATAAGAGACAAAGATATCACCACCCTTGGTCCTAGCAATGTCTCACAGGCATAATCCAAGTTCTTGGTGGGGGGTGTACCTGTAGCAACACTTTCTTCCCAGAACTTTCTTCCCAGAACTTGAGAACGCACATATCACATTCATATGATAAAGTCCTGCCCTTTTCTCTTTTCTGAGTGACCACCTTAATAAGAAAACCTCAACAGTATTTGCCTCTGTATCAGACTCTCAAAAGAGTGCCTCAGCTGACACTGAGTATCAATGAATTCCCCAAAGCGGTTCTGTGATGTTGTATCCTAAACTAATTGCACTATCATATGCTTAATCCCTGTCCTTATGTAGCATTTCTGTCTCACATTTTTCAGATAGAAAATTGCCAGTAAGCTACCAGGCTGAGCATGCTTTTTTTTGTTGTTTTTTTTTTTCTTTGTTTTTAAGAAAATATAGTTGTTATTTATAAAAGTTGTAGCAATTCTCTGAAGTTTTGTCTAAGAAAACTGAATAACTTCATGCACATAGTCTTCATGAAAGCTAAGCTTTTAATTAGCAAGGTAATTTGAGACATTGTAGAAATGCTTCCCATGGTAGAATTGGGTGCAAGAGCAGCCTAGTGGAGCCTGCTGTACTGGAAAATGAGCTGAATTTCCAAATACACTTACACTTGTTCACCTACATGGTTCAAATAAAATAGCCATAACGGTACAGGAGGTAACTGGGTTTTTAAATGAATTTTTAATGAAGAAAGTGTATTCCCAAAAAATATCAATATTGATATTGTGCTTTCAGGATGATGTTTCATTGAATGGATACAAAAAATATTTGATATCACAGTCTTCCCCTGCACCCCTGACTGCAGCAGAAGAGGAACTTCGGCAGATTAAGATTAATGAGGTACCAACAATGCCTTCTAGCGTGAGTGGGAACCTGGGTTTGCAGTTCCAAACTTATTGCTGGAGAAAGTCCTAGGAGGAGTGAAAGTCTTTATAGGGTGAAAAAAAAAGGCAGAAGAGAAAATGGATTTTTAAAGAAAGTTTAAGTGGATGAGAATATAAATTCTCAATGAATTGAGACTGCAGGATGGTGATGGGGTGGATGGAGTTGAAGTGACATGATCTTGCTGAGTTTGCAAGGCCTATTGTGTTGAGTCAAAAGTCTCTCAACTGCAGAACTTAACTGTTGCAACTTTGGCCCTTTTAATCCTTTTAATATCTCTGGATATGCTGCATTGTGGAAGGTGATTGAGCACTGGCATAGGTTGCCCAGAGAGGTTGTGGAGTCTCCATCATGAGATACTTAAAAGCCACTTGGACAGAGACCTGGAAAACTGGCTCTAGGTGGCCCTTACAGAGCAGGAAGGTTGGACTAGCCAATCTCTGGAGGTGCTTTCCAACCTTGACCACTCTCTGATTGCTCAGATAACATTTCCTATGCTGTCTATGGTAGACCTTCTAGAAGTAAAAACATATTGTTTGTTTTATTTGCTTGCAAAGGTTTCTGTTCACATCTCAACTGACTTGTGTTTCAGGTACAGACAGACATTGGTGTAGACACCAAGCATCAAACATTGCAAGGAGTAGCATTCCCCATTGCTGAAGAAGCTCTGCAGGCTTTGGAGAATTTGAAAAATAAGAAACTCAATTATGTCCAACTGGCAAGTATAAAATACTTTAACTGATTTTTGATAGCAAGTATAAAATAGATTGCTTGCACATTAAACAGTGTGCGTCCATAACATAGCCTGATAAATTACTGTTCTGTATTATCATAGAATCAGTCATAGAATGGGTTGGAAAGGACTTTAAAGATCATCTAGTTCCAACCCCTTTGCCATAGGCAGAGACACTTTCACTAGATGAGTTTGCTTAACTCTTATAAATTACTGAATTCTTAAACTGTTGAATTATTAGGTTAATTAATTCTTGCCTTATCCTGTTGTGTTCTGTGGTTTGCTGTGTACTAACTATATTCAGGTTTGCTTTCTTAACAGCAAATTGATATGAAAAATGAAATTATTGTTTTGTCAAACACACTTCATACTGAACTTAAGGACTTGCCAAAAAGAATTCCAAAGGATGCTGCACGTTACCATTTTTTCCTGTATAAGCATGCACATGAAGGAGATTATTTGGAATCCATAGGTAAGACAAAAAAAATTCCCAATATGAAATTTAATTGACTTGTTTCAAGTACTTCAGTGTTTTTCAAGGCAGAAAGTTGTGTCATAAAAGTAAGGTCTATCGGTGTAGGCATTTGAGAGCCATTTGGTTGTGAAACTGACTACTGAAGACTGCATACATTTAGAAATCAATGAGCAATGCCTTCTGATTGTGAACACCCATAGATCAGTCATCATGTGAAAACATGAAAGATTCTAGCTATTCTATCATTCTCCACATGAAATGAAACACTTAATGAAGCAAAGAAGATCCAGACTGGTGATAAATGTTTCCTTTTCAGACTGCATAGCTGATTTGCAATGATTTTCTGATACAGGCTTTGATGGAGTGTGGTTATGGTCTGATTTATGGTTTGTTTTTTTCCCTGCAGTTTTCATCTACTCCATGCCAGGATATACCTGCAGTATACGAGAACGAATGCTCTACTCCAGTTGCAAAAGTCCACTGCTAGAAATTGTAGAAGGACAGTTGTGGATGCAGATAATTAGAAAAGTAAGTACACTGAGTATACTGGCATTTTCTTAATCTCTCTGCTCCCTTCTTAATATCTAACTGTAACTGTCTCTGCTACCACCTTCTCTAAACAACAAGTGTTGTGTAACTATTAAAGTTTGTCATGAAAAAGAAATACTTGGTGATAAAGCTTGGTGATCAAGCTTTTAAAGATCACCAAGAAATACTTGGTGATCATGGAAGCTTTTCATTGTTTTATGATTTTGACACTTTGATAGCTTTAATGGACATAAAATCACAGAATGCAAAGAGTTGGAAGGGTCTTGCAGAGATCATAAGAGTCCAGCTCCTCTAACAAAGCAGGGTCAAATAGGGCAGGCTGCACAGGAATGCATCTAGGCAACATGTTCCTTGTGCATGAAGAAAATGAATGTGAGAGCACTTTGAAGAACTATGTAGAACTAACACAATTTCATACTACAACACCTGTCATATTTTGGACCACAACACTTTGCTGTTATTGAATGCTAAATTCCTTTAAAGCCAGGAATTTTCAAAATTACTTTAAGGTTTGGTTTCTGTGGAGGTCATGTCAAAAAAATAGCAGAGATAATGGTAATAAATTTTTACTGAGGTGGCATGAATTAAGTAGATTATTATTGTTTGGTTTTATATGTAATTATTTCTCAGAAATGTCCTTTTTACTACAAAATAAATGCACTGTGTAGCTCTTAAAATTCCCATAGACGTATTTCTGAAGCATGTACTTATCACAGCAATACCATGGCTGGCAAGTCCATGAAGGACTATGGTAAGCAACCTTGAAGCACTGAATGGTCAGCAGAGCAGAGTGAAAACATTTCTATGAATTCTAAATTCCTGCAATTTAAAACAGTGGTGTGTGCCTTGAGGACAGTATTTTCTTTCCATTCAGGTTTATATGCTTAAAAAATTATAAAACCCCAAAGTCTTTCTCCTTTTTGGTTCATTAAACTTACCTTATAATTTCCCTGGCTTTTGAATACTTGCCAAGTTTCATAAGCCAGCTAATCACATGAATATTTTGTACTCCTTCCCGTCTATCTCAAGAGACAACAACATGTATGCAGGTTTTCCAACTAGTATTTAAAGTGTGTTTTAGTGAAGAACAAAAGATCTTAAAATTTGGATATGATGTTGGGACAATTGAAAGTTTTCATTTTAGAAAATTAAGTAAGAGAATGGTGGTTGTGAAAGATCCTCATGCTGTGTTCTGACATTAAGGAAGCTACTTTACATATGTGTAAATAAGCACTTATTCACATACAAAATGTGGCCTCCTAGTTAGTATTAATGTGTACAGTGTGCTAAAGCTTGTAACAGAGGAAGTTTCTTGGCATAGGTATTGCATAGTTATGATAATATTCCAGGAGAAATAATTTAAGTCAAATCACACTTAATACTGGCAAGACCACAGTGAATTCTCAGAAAAAAACTATCCAGGATTTCTTGGGGCATTAGGCTGAAGCTGGAGAACATTTCATGCTAGTCTCTGAGCATTATTGCACATAACGGTTTTAGTATTTAGATGTGGGTTTAATACGGGATTCAGAGCTTTAGCAAAACTTTGAAATGTTTTAAACATAAATATGATAAATAATTGTTTGTATTTTTTTCTTTCCCAGATTGAAATAGATAATGGCGATGAGTTAACTGCTGATTTTCTTTATGAAGAGGTTCACCCAAAACAACATGCTCACAAACAAAGTTTTGCTAAACCAAAAGGTCCTGCAGGGAAGCGGGGAATACGAAGACTAATCAGAGGTCCAGCAGAGACTGAAACACCTAGTGATTAGAAACTGTTCTTTGGATATGTTTTCAGGTATTACAGTAAGAAATTAAATTCTGGCTTTTTGATAAATGAACTGAAATCATTCCATTCGTAGATGCTAGCGGAGGGGAAAAAACGCTCTTTTTACTCTTCTCTTCTGACCTCAATGCTTTTTATATTGTTACATGATTATATTTGTTGACCATTTTATGACTTGTGGAGGAACTAATTATATTAAAGCTAGAAGGTAAAAACTAAGCTAGTACACTTTTCTTTGAAATTAACCCCCAGTATTTAACAGCTGAACATATGATTATGAACTTTCCAAACATAAGACTTAATTTAAGATCATGTATTCTGTGGGTGAGTTGCAGCTGCATGCTTAGATAACAGCCCTGTATTCTCATGGGTAGTCTGTCGAAACTGTGTAGTGTTGTCCCAGAGCAGAAGGTTTCCTTCTGGTTTTGACATGATGGGTTTTGTTGTTGTTTGGTTTGGTTGGATGGAAGGGGTTTTTTTTTGTAATAGAAAAGATAAACTGAGTAATCTAAGTGTTCAGGAACAGCTGCATATTTTCCCATACAAAAACTTGGTCACTTTAAATGTATAACTAATTTAATGGAATTGTCTTTTAAAGAAATCTGACGTAAAGCCTCTATAGCTTTTCCAGATTTTAATACCAGTAAGCCTTGCAGATTAAGAACTGAATAACCAAGTTAAAGGTGATTAAAAGTGCAAAGGTTAATATGTTCAGTAAAGAGCTGCTTTCAAGGCAATATGCTTATAGTTTCTCATAAATAACTGATCATCTATGCACTCAGATATAAAACTGTAAGCTCGGTGAAAGTTGAAACAGTCTTCATCATGATGAGTTATTCTTGAGATCCTGACGTGTTTGCAGCATCAGTTTTAACTTTCAAGCTATTCTGAAAATTACTTTTCCTAAATTATTTGACTTTAATAGTGAATAAAATCTGTAACAAAATCCAGCCAGGAGCTAGGTCTTGAATGTCTGCTGGCAGCACCTGGTTAGGACTTTTTTCCCTTTTTTTGTTTGTTTGGTTTTTTGTTCCCTTTTTTCCCCTGGAAATACTAAAGGCAGCCCAAATAGTCTAAACTCAATTAAACTATAAGCAATGTGTTTAATAGGAAAACCAGATTATTTTAATAAGTGAATTTAAAAAATAATTTAATGTGCAAATTGAGTATTGGATGACCTTAATTATTTAAACTTCCCCAGTGTGGACTTTCTTTTTAGTGTCATCTGTGTGAGCATTGTGGGGTTTTAATCAATTTTTTCTTTTTTAAAACTACATGGGAGTTGCAAATTCACTGCATATTGTAGGTGCTGAGTGTATACACTACACAGCTGACTCTCGTGTGTACCTGATGGAAGACAGATTTTAACCTAGTTTTTTTTAGGGAAATAATGCTTTGATGCTACTACTTCCTGATAGAATTTATCTTCTATATTGTTTGGAGATGCTAGCTTGTAACTGACACCTGAGATTGCACTACATAATTTGAAGATTGCAATAGTTGTTGGTTTTACTGTGGTTTCTTTATATGCAGCAGAAATGTTAACACCTCATATTTTTTTCATTTAATCTTACACACTACATAAAGCTAATTCAATAGTTCTTACTCCTCAGCTAAATTTTCTGCTCGCCCTTAGCTTCTGGGTCCTCTTTTTGCCTCTTGCCTTTTCCTCCAGGGCAAGGAGCTTGGCTATGAACGTTTCTTCTGTCTACTGCTTGTCAGGCCTGTGTCATTGTACATGTGTAACTCACTGTACACTATAATTAAATATGGGTTTAGTTGAACTCTGAATCTTGTTAGCACACCTGAATCACTTTTGGTTTTGGCTTGTTGTTTTTTTTTAAAGAAAAGCTTTGAGTATAGCAGTTACAAATTACTACTATGGGATTTTTTGTTTGAATTTAGTATTCTGGCCCATGCATCAGCAACAGTGAGAGTGCTCATGCATTTTTACACATATTTGAGCCAGCAAAATGTTATTCGCCTTTTTATTATCAAATGCTTTAAATAATGAACAGTTCAACCTGATACGGTTATGTGCATATGCTGGTTTCTTGGGGTTTTCTACCTAATCCCACCCAAGGTGGACAGGGATAGGAATTAGAAAGCTTTATCTGGAAGATAGGAGAGCTGGCTAAGTGATGATGTGAAGGTGGTGGAATGAGGTACATTTGAGTTCAGCCCAAACCAGTTCTCTTAGTTGAAAATGTGCTATGTGGGTGTACAAACCCCTGACCAGCTGGCATAATGTCAAGGGCATATTTGCCCTTATCACCCTTCCTCTGAAAGAGAATTTTGTGAAGTCTTGTACTGCCTCTCCAGGCCTCTTGCAACTGTTCTAACAAAGCAATAAAAAGCATCTGATCTTTTAGTGAGATCTGTCACATTTACATAGTTGCCTCACACAACACTACTACTGTTAATGAATGTTCAGAACCAGCAGAAAATGAGGGCATTAATGAAAATTACAGCTTGTTTCTGGTCACTTCATAGTGGAAAGTGTCCATTCAAATTGTTGTTGGCCTTCATGAAACTCAAAAGCAATGCAGCTGCTTGCAAGTAACTCACAAGCTATCAAATAGTTGCTTAACAGGTAATTATTTTAAAAATGTTTAAAATGCTTATGATGAAAAGTAGGGAGATTTTGGTCTTTTAAAACACTCCTATCAGGTTTGTAAAGCTAATCAAGGTAATAATTGCTCTGGATAAACACATTGATAAAGCAGTCTTTTGATTTATAGTGTCTGTATTTAATGAAAACCACCTTCAACTGCTAAATGTAGCTGTATACCATATCTATTTTGTAAATTACTTTATAAATAAAGATTTATGCTTTAGTTTGGTGTTGTTTGTATCATAACTTTTTTGACAAAGATACATCACGATATGTAACATATAGTTCCCATGGGACTAGAAAGTGCTACAGAAAAGGTAATGGCAGGGTGAGACAGGAGGTGGGCAGAACCAGAATGCCTGGTTTCTGCTATTCAAGCAAAATCAGCATCTTAGAAGGAGTTAGCGTCTGGCTACCTTACAAAGCAGAAAAGAGGCCTCCACAGCAGGCCTTTTTTAATAATAAGCTACTTCAAAAATTTCTTCAGAATGCTGAAATCACAGAATCATAGAATGCACCATGTTAAGACTTTTAAAGGTCATCCAGTCCAATACCCCTGCTTACTAAGTAGGGACATCCCCAACTAGATTAGGTTGCTTTAGAGCCCCATCAACCTTGACCTGGGATGTCTCCAGGAATGAGGCCTTCACCCCCTCCCTGGGCAACCTGTTCCAGTGTTCCACCACCTTCGTAGTAAAGAACTTCTTCCTAATGTCCAATCTAAATCTACCCTTCTTTAGTTTAAAATCATTGCCCCATATCCTTTTGCTAAATGCCTTTGCAGCTTTTTTGTAGGCCCCCTTCAGGTATTGGAAAGCCACTATAAGGTCTCCCAAGAGCATTCTCTTCTCCAGGCTGAACAACTCCAGCTCTCAGCCAGTCTTGTAAGGAAAGGGGGTCCAGCCCTCTGATAATTTTTGTGGCCCTCATCTGGACCTGCTCCATCAGGTCCACATCCCTTAGAGCCCCAGAGCTGGGCATAATACTCCAAGGGAGGTGTCACCTGAGCAGAGCAGAGCAGCAGAATTGCCTCTCAATCTGCTGGACACACCTCTTTTGATGCAGCCCAGAAAGCAATTTGCCTTCTGGGCTGCAAGTGCACATTGTTGGCTCATATCCAGTTTTTCATCCACCAGTACCCCCAGGTACTTTTACAAAGGAGTGCTCTTAATCTCATCCTCCTCTAGCCTGTATTGATAATGAGGGTTGTCCTGACCATGGTAAATCTCATGAGGTTGATTAGCGATTTACTAGTTCTGTTAACTTGTTCAGCATGAGGGAGTATGATTAAGATACTCAAATGATGTTGTTCCATTAAAGTATTTGTCTAAACTGAAGGTAGCTTGTTTTAATACTTAGTATTGCCCCCAAAATTCAAGCTGAAAACTATGTTCATTGACTTGGTTTTTGACTGTCCTGCCAACACATCTCCATGGCAAAATCAGCGATACCACAGTTCTGCAGTCAAAAGCAGGAAAGCTGAAGATGCATTGAACTAGAATTTGAGAGAATGCCAAATGGTACACAGGGACAAATGAAGAGCTTGCATCTTTTTCAGTGTTAAATCAGCTGCAAACTCTACAAACCCATCATCCCAATGCAGTACCTCCATGTGTTCTGTTCTTGCCTTCTTCCCACAGCAGCCACTAAGGGCTCATGTCCTGGCCCTGGTGCTGTGCACAGAGCTCTGGTCTGACTTAAAACAGCCACTCCGTTTCCTCCTGCTTACCTCCTTTAAAGAAGTATGGATCCTAGGAGGGTTTAGTGTTTTTGCAGGGAATAAAAAGAGAAGGCATCTACTTTTACACCCAGTTAGTGTCTATTGGTGCTGACTTCAGTGTATGAAGGACTCAAAAAACCCCAATAAAAATCCCCAAACAAAACAATAAGAGGTTCTAACAACAACACTGCAAATAGCCTTGGTCCAGTATGACAGAACAGGAACTCACCTGCTTGTAGCCAAGATTCTCCTAATGCTTAGAACATTACATCCAGTACATAAACAAAATTGTTCTGCCAACCAGAGGTGAACAATGCTGACACCATGGTAAGTTGCTACAACAAATATATTTCAGGACAACACTATGGATGTATTCTAGCTCCAGGAATAGGAAAAAGGAGATATGATCTAACAAGAAACTTTCATGTAACAGCTGGAAATGTTTAAAACTGAAGAATGGTTTTAGCTTTTTTTTTTTTTTTTTAAATCTTTACAGCAGCTTTTTTCTCCACAAGCCCAGGATCAGACCTCTGCAGCTTTATTCCATGCAGTGAGGTTTGCATAATGTCATTATCTGAAAGCAATAAAAAATGACTGTTGTGTCCAAGGCTCAAAGTTTGAATAGCAGCAATAATCATCTGCAATGACTTATTTATATGAACAGCTTTTTACAATTTATGCTCAATAGAAGAAGCTGGTTAGGCAGACACCTTTTTCTAAATTAAACTGTTTGAAAAAGGCATTACAGAATGATTTAATATCCAGAGGTTAAATGATATAAAACCAAGTGTTTGCACAAAAATTTTATAGATATATATCCCTATTAGATCATTTCTCAGTGTTTCTCTTCCACTGATAATCATGGAATTTCAAATTCAGCTGCAAGCCAGACTATTTTCCTACCTCTGAGCTGTCAAGTTCATGATGTGCAATAAAGATTTATAATAGAATATCCTCTTTCATTTACAATATTTGCATACCAACTTAGTCCCAAGTATCTGGAATCTTACTAGCCACTTTTATTCCATTTTTAGACTGCTTTGATCTGTCAATGTTTCTATTTTAGAAAGCTATCCATGTTGCTTTTTTCTAAAGCATATTTTAGCATTTAGTTATTAATATACCAGCTTTTTTTTTTTTTTTTT